>WWPM01024037.1:9609-36597 GCA_023279145.1 Glomeris maerens | reverse complement strand
CCTGGACTAACATAACCAAACCCTACTACTATGTAGGTACGCGTATATGCTACTTGTGAATTTGTTCACAAATTAGATGCACGTGCAAATATTAGAGAACTATCCTCTGGATAGGTAAAGTACCTATTGGCTGTCAAAATAAGTTTCAGAAAAAAAAACACAACTACTATATCCACATAGTAAATGCATTTCCTATATGGAATCAGAATTAAGCTGTCTCGAACAACCTTCATTGCTTCCGCACAGCATCTATGCTCAATTTTTTTTAATAAATTAGATGAACAGCCACCCTGCATGACAAAACGGGCAGGAAACACCTTATTTTACATTTCTTTCAACTTGTCTCGAGAAACAAAAGTACGATACAAAATGTTAAGGATTTTAGATGAAGATATTTGCTCAAAGTAATATTGAATACATATATACGAACTCCTTTCAATTCCTTCAGAAGAGCGAAATAAACACTCGATCAGATTATCACAAGGACCCTGCATGAAAGGAGTTATTGAGCAATCGCATTCAGGAAATGAAAATAATTAAAGCCAAGATCCTTTGGCTTTTAAATAACGTAGCACCAAGCTGCAAAATTTCCTGAACTGAATTCCCAAAAAATTGATATTAGGGCGCTTCAAGGCACTGCGGAGAAACGTCTTAAAAGCCGTTTCGGCTGTTAAGCCGAATGTACCGCGCATGCGCAGAAAAGACGCCAGTTGCTTATAAATTGCCGAGAAAAAAGCTAGTCGAGAGAAGCTTTTTCCCGAAACAAGCGACTTGTTTCTGTCACAACATACAATTTTCAAATCTACCGCGTCTCACAGTCTAACCACTCCCACAAACAATAGGGCGTTTCAAGGCTAACGATTATAAAACGTAGGCGCGTTTATGTTGTGAGAGCCGTTATTATTGTTTGTGGGAGTGGTTAGAATGTGAGACGCGGTAGATTTGAAAGTGTATGTTATGACAGAAATAAGTCTCTAATTTCGGGAAAAAGCTTCTCTCGACTGGCTTTTTTCTCGTCAACTTATAAGCAGGTGGCGTCTTTTCTGCGCATGCGCAGAACATTCGGCTTAACAGCCGAAACGGCTTTTAAGACGTTTCTCCGCTTGTAAGCGGTGCCTTGAAACGCCCTATTGACACATTCCGCAGCTAAAAACTATTTTTGGGGTATTTTGCTTGAAAAGGCATATGCTAAGTTCGTCTACATTAATAGAACTAGAACTTTAAGGCCATGCAAAATGCATTGAAAACGTTTCATTCCGTTTTGCTTGATTTGGGCAGCAAGTAGTGGGTGGTGATTGTGTCTACTGATAAGGTCGGTTATACTCCCTAGTCTTGAAGACACTAGCAGCAATAAATACAGTATATATGATGCAAAGTAACTAGATAAGCCAAGCAAACCAGAGCGCTTAGGTGTTTAATTTTTCATGATGCATTTAACTGAAGTAGTAGCATAGAGAGAGTTCATTGGGAACATCAGCTGAGTTTAATTCGTTCCCGGAACAAGCTCGCAACCCGTAATGCTCGTATACGGAAACAATTTTTCCCATAGAAAACAACGGGAATCTACTCGATGTGTACCAACCGCTCATAAATACGCATATAAAATAATTTCAAATTGTTTTGTAGTGATAATTATTACACTTTTACCCTAACATAATAAGTGCGTCAAGTACTGTAAATAAAATAAAAACACGTAGTTAAATCAATTGAGTTACGCTTTTTGGACATTTTTACATTCTTACTTTTCACAAGAAAAACGCCATACTCATTTTACATACGTAGAATATCAATTTAATGATAAAATTCAATATAACATTCTGGGAAAAATTGCAACAAAAATGGCACTGCAAGAGGCACGTCTTTGGTTTACATCATATTGGCATGCGTTTCGAGCGCCGTTCTACAGGCCCTTTCTTATTGGTCACGCCCTCCTGACAATATACCACACCTGTGCTGAAACTAGGTCAAGACACTATTAAGCAGTCTTACAAAAGCCAAACTACATTTTTAATTCACAAAAATCCAATCCAGTACAATGCTCAATAATGCAAAAAATTCAAGTTGTTAAATTCCCCTCTAAGATGGCCTATGTCACAAATTGCCATTCTAAATATTTTATAAATGCATACTACATTATCGTGTTTTAATAAAAATTAATTCATTTTGCCCCATTGTCATAAAAATGCATGTTTTTCTCGAAGATAATATGTATTTAAGTGTCCCCTAACAAACAATTTTTAAAGCTGCCGCAGGTCTGCAACAAAGCTGTGAATGTTTCACTTGCAGTTTTATTCATGCAAGAATGCACATTGCACGCATGTGGCATGCATGTGACAGCCAACAATTTTTGTTAGGGTCAGCACATAATGGAATAATTAAATGTTATTTAACTACATACTTATACACATGGGCCCATCAATAATAACCAATAATATAGTAGTTCGCGTGTATTTATTATTTTGCGTGCTTCCAATAGACCTTTTCCATGTTTAGTATTAAAGAAGAGAAAGTAATGAAAAAGTAACGACATTCAGAAATGGAAAACTGCATTTAATTTCCATGCATTGCCACGCAGCCAAAAATTTCGTAAAATAAATTTTCAATAATTCCATGAACATTGAATATTTAACACTATTTGACTGAGTTCATTCATTATATCCTTGGTTTATACGTTTCTTGCCATATGGGAGTTCACACATTTCATATTCCGGAATATTTGAGCATGAAAATTAAGAAAAAAGGGGAGGAATACACAGAATTTCAAAAACAGAAGTGATTGCACGCACTGCCACGAAATCAGAATGAATGAATATCAATTGGGAATAAGGTCTATACAGGGCGTCTCTAAATTCATGGTCAATACTGACAGGGCATCTTCCCTGCATGAAAACAATACAAAGTTCCTCTAAACCTATGTCCCCAAACGCTGAGGTTTTTAAGTAGGACCTACATAAAATGTTACATCCATAATTCATGCTCCCCACATCTTTCCATTGATCATTCATTATGCGTTCCTAATAAAGATGTGGGGAGCATGAATTATGGATGTCACAACTTATGTACGTCCTACTTAAAAACGTAAGAGTTGGAAACTTTGTCTTGTTTTCATGCAGGGAAGATACCCTGTCAGTATTGACCATGAATTTAGAGACACCCTGTATATACTAGGCCGACAGTAATGTAAACTACATTTCACCATGGTTTTCCCCAAGTCCGATTCAAAGCTGAAATGGGTGAATAATTGCCGTGTCTGTCTCGATTCATGCAGAACAAATCATTTGAAAATGAATACAAAAGCAGTGCATTCTCTGGCAAATAAACTTTCTTGGTAAAACCAATAATAAATAATGCTCTCATATATATCATGGCTGCCTACAAATTAATTTGGTCACACAGTCAAGGTAATGCAAAACAAGGACTTCGATTTTTCTCACAAGACAGTACATTAAAATTACAAATTTAAATTAACTGGTGGAACAAAATCGGGTGCACCCCGGCTGACAGGCCAGGCACACATATCACATATTTTAGCCTCTTCCTCCCCCTAACCAATTTTAATTCAAAGCAACATTAATGTAATCTTTCATAGGGTCTAAGGAATGGAAAATACCAAATTGAATGGAAAAGAACGAGTTTAATGGCTAGAAATTTTTTTTAACTGATACAGGAAATTGCAAAAGCGTTTTCAAGATTGGATGAAAAAGGTTTAAAGAATAAAAATACTAGAAAAAATAGAACACATCTCATGTGATGTGGGACCTTCACTTATTTATTACATAAACAGATTTTTTCCAGCAATGGGAAAAATTCCCATACAAATAGCCTGGGAAAAAATTAAAACGTCATAACGCAACCGGGCGCAATCGGCCTGCTGAGCCAGGAAGGGGTCAAGATGTTTTCAGTGAATGTTTAAAAAAATTCTCAGGGGGGGGGGCTAAAGCACCTCACCGAGTCTGGCTTGGTTTTAAGGGGAAGGAGTGGCATCTAAAAAAAAGTGTTTTGTTGAGCTAATGCAATTACAACCTTTTACAGCTAATCAGAAATTGTGAATGAAGTTTGCTCTCTACTACACTGTGACGTCACTCCCCCTTTTCCGAGAAATAATAGCAGGTGCAAGACAGAGGCTCCTATTCCAAACCCCCTCCAAGTTAAACTGCCCCATGCTCTTGACGCAAAAAGGAAAAACTTCGGGGACATCTCATTCTGGACGGACAGTTATCAAAACAATTTATAAATAGTCACGTTGACAAGAAAGCAATTACTTTTACACAATTTTCGGTTCAGTATAAGATCTTTTGCTTTGGCATATTGGGGGGGGGGTCGAAAAAAATAGATTTCTACGAGCGTATCGAAATTTGATAAAGCGCTGTGTGAAATGGCATTTCAAACTTCTGAACCCTTCTCGTGCAGGACCGTGATCAATGGCGTCATTACAAAATGGAAGAGTAAATAACCTGCAATATAGTGATTCAATATCCATCGCGAATGAATGCATCATTAAGATCATGTGGAAGAAATTAGGCCCTGAAATTTAGGGATTTCACGATGTCCACAGAATGGGCGCAACCACGTATAGCCGGGCTATATACACAAGTGCCAAGAAAATCTGCACCGAGCTGCCTAGCTCTATATTGGAAATCGATAAACGACAGGCACATGTATGCAATACAGTACAGGCTATATAGTGCGCACCCTAAATCCTCAATAAATAGGACACAAATATACAGCAGTGCATGGACCATGTCCATGTATCGCTCAACTGGAAACTCATTCTATCTTGTCAGTATATGCCAACATCTGCGCTAATTAATCCTGCTATTGGCCATTCGTTTATATCACCAAAGATATATCAACTTTGAGAAATTATTTTGCTTTATTAGCAGTAGGTATATACGAGAATACCATTTTATCGACACAAGAAAGGGGAATTTGTCCTGTATTTAGGCACAAATATAGGTACAAGCTGCTATAATAAATTTGACACATTGTATGTATTATGTGTCATGTTTCTAAAATGTGCACAACAATAAAATTTATCCTGTATCGTTTTTAAATTCAATAGAACAAAATTAAGACGAGTATTTGCTATACTCTAGAAATCCAGATTTCGTTTCCTGGTCCAAGCATTGGGATCGTTATAAACAGATCATGACTACGTTGATCCATGAATGCTAATTTAACTTCTTAGATGATATAAAGAACATGTATCTGCCATTAATTGTCAATTTCTGATATATCATTTGAAATAGTTTAAAGATATGTACAAATGTCATGAAATTAATCCTGCTTTCATGTATTAATACTTAGAATAATTTAAGCAATCATAAACAATCGAATTGTCACTATACGTATGCACTTACCGGTTTTATTCGAAGAATACCCGCAGGTATTATTATAAACTTGCCTTTTTTGCTGCGGGTATTAAACGAGGGCGAGTATTGTTCGAATAAAACCGGTATTACGTTTTCTGCGGAATTTTGCATAAATAGGTCTTCTTTTAAATTCTTGCAGAAACTACACATCAGAATTTATTATGACCACAGATACAAGTATGTACAGTCCATCCGCAATGAAGATGAACTGACACTCTAGAACCAACCAGTGCACATAATGGTCGCTGACATGTACCATATAAAGCAACTGGCAAATCAATAAATAATCTTGCTAATTTGCGACTGGTAACGCTATAAAAAAATGCGGTCCACTTGGACGTTTTCCAGAAGTTAGGTCATCATAGACGTCACATGCAACGTTCAAGCAATTCCTCATATTCACATTATTTGGCTATGAAAACTTTTATGGGACGTTAACAGTATGTTCTTTTCGGGTTCGTGCCAATGGCAATTTTTTATATGGCAGCTATACGTATAAGGTATATGAATACAACACAACAAGCATTTTGTAGACAAAAAGTACAGTTATACATAGATGAAACCAAGTACATAATAGGAAGCGTTAAACTTTGATTAGCCATAATTGATTTCACCACTAATAACACTATGCACAGATCAAGGAATTAGCTAGAGTGCAATTTGCAATTATCCAAGTAATGTATAAATAAAACTTCAGCCTAGCTGTATTGAACAAACTGTGCACTGCATGCAATGCACACAAGTTTCCTTAAATGTCGAACTTGAAAAGGAACCCAAGTGGGAAGAAAGAAAAAAGAGCATTTGGAGTCTCTGAAGACCACAACGGCTCCCATCTAATTTCCAACCGAGATTACGTTTTCTGCCTTTCTACGAAAAGACAATTTAGTTAACAAAACTGCGCAAATACTACAAGCAGTCGAAACTTGCAATTGTCCAGGGATGACTTAAAATATCCAGATTGAAAGAAAGTACTTTTAACTGTCATGCGACACATCTGTAAATCAAGTAACCACGCAATGAAAATGTATTGCAGCAAAACCAAACTATGTACTTGTTAAAGAAATGATGTCAAAAATTACTTCAAATGATGAGAAATCTTATGCACACTTGTTTATCAAAATATAATTAGATGTTATGGTATGGTATAAATGTAAATTATATTAAAGTTAATTATACGACATTTGATGACTTGATTAAGCCATATAGTTGGCCTATTAATTTGAAATAGCTACATAAACAAACTCCCAGAAGTTTTGCGATGTCACGAAACTAAAGTGAAATATTAAATTTGAGAAGCAAAACAATTTAATGAGATGAGAAATTGCAATATTTAAAAAAAAATTCACTGAGTATTATGTGCAATATGGCATGTATATACCGAGTGCACAACCGATGTATTAAATTTATATCTAGTATAATCCCACTAAATAAACTTCATTCGCAACGCAGCTATTTGCATTTAAGATGATTCCGTTTGTGATCAGATTAAGGTTTGCTTTTTAAGCTCTGCGAAGTAATGTTATTATTTTTAGCAAAAAAACCAACGAGTGACGATTATATACAATTCTAAAGAAAAAAAATGTTTTCTGAAATTTCCGTAAGTTGCCATTCATAAGGAATCCCAGCCAGTTTTGATTGCTGCGAATCTCACCATCGAATAACACAACGTTGACTTGCTTTTAAAAAGAAGACGATTAATCATAAAAACCAATAAATAAGACACGGCCAGAAATAATCGCATCGGCTAATCCAAGCATCTAATCACCGAGTGTATGCTGCACATGATTCATGCGAGCAGTATTATAAATTGCAAAAATGCAATTCGTAATGTTTTCCGAGGACTGTAGCTTTCTCTATCTCTCCCCGCATTTAGATATTAATGTTTTAGGGAAAGAACAAAAAAAGGGTGTACTTATGACAAATGATTACTGCGAGAAAAAGATTTAAATTAGATTGAGGGTGGAAAAAGAGCAAAGGAAAAAACGGCAAATGTATGAACAAATACACACAGCTCGATGAGATTTGGGCTACATTTTGGCGAGATTCCTGGTGAGATTTTTATTAGCATCACTTGGTATATTGTCAAAATCGAGCCTTTTAATTATTTGGCACATTCGCTAGTTTTAAATACCAACTTCGCCTAATTAAGTACTCAGTGGATAATAAAATAACTATTAAAAGAGGAAAAATACTTCGAAACTTGCCTAAATATTTTGCAGACTAATAAAATAAATATCCATGCAAGATCAACAGCTCCTGAAGTACATAATTAAATACTAAGGTTATTTGTTTACCAATCAATGCAGTAATAAGGTATAATTGTAAGCTTCAACAAATGAATTCTGAATTGAATTAGTGGATCAACTTTTTAGTCTATCTACACAGTGTCTTTGCAGTAATAAATTGCTTTCTTCGATTCACGAGCTTCTCCATGGAAACCGATCTGCTCAACTCTTGCAGATTACCTTTTCACGATCCCCATTTCACTCTTGTGCAGCCTTATTTACTTCTGTTAATATGGCGTCTTCTTTTATACTGGTGCCGTGTTAAACTTTTTTTTCCCTCCTCTACATGAATCTCTTTTTCATGCCATCATTTCAAACTGGTATCGAGAAAAAGAAAAAAAATTTAATCCTACCCTACTCGTTTCTTTCAACATGAGCAGCATATTTCAGAATGGAAAGTCGGCCACTGAAATGCTGCACGCCATTCGCAAAACGCCCAGCCAATAATATTGATCGGAAAACAATCAATATATGGATACTGCTTATCGGCGAATTCGCACACGGTCCAAATCCAACTTCTGTGACCCTTTGTCAGACTAACAACATTGTCGTTACGCAGTTTAAATACTGACTCACCTGGACTCGCAATGATGCTGGGCGCGCCTCATACGCATATGCGCATCGTCAATTTACGACCATTTTGTTTTCAAAACAGAGAAATATTTCCAAACAATTTGCCTCTAAAAAAAAATTAACTGAATGCATCACTCGTACGTTGCAGCAATGTATAGCAATGATTCCCAATAACGTGTTCAGCTGCTTTCAACATACTTTGATTAAAATAGCATTTCAAAGGTGTGTAAGTATATATAGCAAAGGTTTATTAAGTCTACTAGCCTACCACTCACTCACAGTCGTCAAAAGTTTTTCAATTAGTTTCAATTATTTATACATCCAAGTCAGATATATGTATGCATTTCGCAAATCTATTTCTCTGCTTGCACTTTTGCAAGGACACCAACACGAATGACAATGCACAGGGAACATTACTGTCATATGTGACTGACTCAATGGCCAAGAAGAATTTGAACACAAGCCAGATGTAACCTGTCAGATCAGTACGAACACTGTAATCACGAAAGGAGCAAAGTATAATACTTACAAATTCGAAAATAATAGGTTTAATGTATAATCGTTAGATATGGACGATCCAAAAACCTTAGACTCATATTAAAATATTTTTAAGGTTGCAGTAGTTATACAGACAACAAAAATTAATTTCTGACTAATGCATGCAAATTCAGTAAAACAATTGTACTAGAATTGTGGACAACTCCGTCCAAAATATTCCCGTAATTTACAAAGATATGACGTTGGAATCTCTGCAACTTTTAATGCGAATTACAAACTCCAGGACTGTAGTTTTGTATTTACCCTATATGTAAAACAAACTAAATATACATTTTATGAAAGCTTTCATGATAATAATTCTCCCCAAGTGTTAAATGTACAAGCAATCTTGCAAAACCTTTTTTAAAAAGTTCTGGTCACATAGAAAGTTAGTAACTTCCTAATAATGATGATGTATTAGCTGTTTTTGAACAATGCTACATCATAAAGTCCAAATTAATCTCGCTAAATATAGTGTATGTCTGCCAGGACCAAACATTAAAGCACTATAGTTATTAATTTAATTTAGGATAATATACTGTACTTCAGTGTTTATGCCGTAATTTATGAGGTTTATGCAGCAAGTATGACTAAAAATTAGCAAGTCTGGGGTGATTAGATTACAATACTAAATGTGTTAAGGCTGGTGAAGAAAAGCGTCATTTTGGGGGAAAAATTAAGGAAACAAGAAGCGTAATTTGAAATTCAAATCTCACTTCATACTATTTGATGCCCTACGTCACCATCAAAGTGATGAACATGTAAACTTTTTTCCAACCAAGTGCTTCCAACGACAAGATGAGTTTCCTGAATTAGATCATCGCTCATGGATAAAGGTGTTCTAAGCTTGTTCTAAAGCATAGTAGGCCTACTTACTACTGGGTTTTACATGTGTTTATTAAAAGTTTTCCTCTCGTAAATAGCGTGTTTAAGAGATAATTGAATACCACAGTAGGCTACACAATGTACTATGCGGAGAAGTGATAAATCGCACTTTACATTGTTCATTAATTCCTAAACGCTTCCTTCTTAGGGGCCATCCATAAATCATGTCACATCCCAAAAGGGGAAGGGGGTCTTTCTAGGTAAGACAAGGGGGGGATTACTAGAATGTGGTGTCAAACCACTCAATGATCTAGCCGACATATGCAATTTTAGGAATGTACATTAAATTACATCTATGCCTCCTTGAAGTCTCATGGACATCCTGTTTTTTAAACTCTCCTTATTACAGTATATCGGCACTAAAAGGGGCTAATATTTTCAGTTGAGATTGGCTGGGAGAAGAGAGCGACGCGAATTCGAGGAATTTTAATTATTTAGCAACTGTATGGTCGCATTCCCCTCATTTTATGTAAGTTTACTACAGAGATATTGGGACGGAAGGGGCGCAAGATAATATGAAAATTGTGTGACATGGTAGTCATAAATTTTATCCAAAATGCGTGACATCATTTGTGGATGGCCCCTTATGAATATAATAGAACGAGTCACTCGACAAAATTGTCATCTAAAAATGTACATGCACTATTTCACACTCCCAAAATCAAAGTTGGTTTTTATCGATTTTTCTTCCTGTCTAATAATTAATTATAATTAACATTTAAGTGCAATGACGTATCTTCAGGTAATAAGATGCACAAAGTTGTAGATTTCCCAAAAACAAACAGAGAAACAATATCATATTTATCAATTGACCAGTCACCATGAAGTTAAAATACACAGACCGGTGGTGGACTGTTAAAGTTTGCACAATTTACTAGAAATGTTCATGTCGTATAGAATTTTCAGGCGTAAGATACTAAAGGTAGGTTTCTGACGAGGAATAATGCGCGGGAAGAAAATAAGGCGACTTCCCTTCTTTTGTCAGACGGAAACGACTTTTCTAGACAAGTACATCTGGAAAGAAGGTCAATACATACCGCATGCATTAATTTTTAATTGTTTTGTCAACCCTGCATTAGTTCTTGTGAAATCGATGAATTGGCCCGGGCCCTCGGGATCGAAGCAGAACAAAAGCCAACATAATTGTGGTATTATAATGTGCAACTTTCACTGCTGTTTTTTCCCCGTTATTCGTAGAAGCAATGTTGACCAATCAAACCTGGGTTTATAATATTAATATATTCAATGATCTACACCAGGCACTTGTGCAATCTTAAAACAGACTTTGGACAAATCTAAGCAGAGCTCTTAAAATGAAACTGATAAGGCATATACATGTATGCGTCTTTTATACAATTATGCAAAGGTTTATTCCTACCCAGTGCTTACTTTAGACCAACCCCTGTAAACTCTGCAGGGAAAATTACTTTCGTAAACCAAAAAAGCATTGCAAAATTCCAGTCAATCAGTGCGATTTGGCAATAAACTTGTGTAATACAAAGTGCAGCTCCCGTTTTTCAGCAATTATGAAACCATTGTGCAATTTTCATGAAAGTATTTAGATTGTGGTAAATAATTATGTCCATTACAAAACCAAACTAAAATCCTGGTAAAATATCTTTCTAAACTTCTACGTATTTGTTGCAGCCACTTAATTCGCTCTACTCATTACATAAAAGCAGAAATTATATAATGAACACATAAAACAACTTTCCAAACCTTAGAAAATAAGGTGCCACTCCAATCACGCATAAGCATAGTATGATATACTGCAATACATTCAAAAAGTCATCATTTTATATGTAAAGTATGGTTCAAATTCGTCGCTAAATGTACTAACAATAGTAAGCTACACTACAATACGTACAATTACACTGCAGACCGAGACCAGTATAAATCACACAGAAGGGAATGACTATTAACAAGACCTAATTTCCATATAATTGTGTTGCTCACGAGAGTAACGCAACGTACTAAAACTGTATTGCTATCTGTTAGAACATTTAAAGGTACGATAGCTATAAATGACTACCTTGACTATGTTCTGGAAGCAAAAATCCACATCGACCGCAACACGGTGGTGGTACACTGAATGTGATATGGCCGCTGTGCAGTGAAGATTTACCACAAGAATGTGCACCTCTCAGAGTCCTCAAGATGCCCAATGAACCTATCTGATGATATCTTAAGGTTTCAGTAGGATCCAGGTGCTCACATCGTCCATGATTCGCACACAGTGTTGCATTGTGCCTACAAGAAGGCAACTGAACACTACACACCGCAAGGACCACAGCGTGCTAGTGAAGGAAGCCAATGCTGTACTCAGTTTCCGTGTCAGTTTCTGTTCGTATCTCGCACATGGAACAATCCATTCTATCTGAGGGAACTTGCAGCTTTGCCCAACTCAAAGCAGGCGAGCGAAGTTATTGAGCGATGACGTCATGAAATTGACAACAGCTAGCCTCATCTAGTGGCACAGTGGTAAACTACAAGGCAAAGTCCTAGGCATCCGCATCATGGATGGCAACAAACATTCCCATAAATTTCATAAACTATGTACCTAAATTTTTCAAAAGATTTAGTTTGTGATACAATGATAATAAATTACGAGGTATTCATAATTTTGAGAATGAATAAAACTAATTTCTATAGTTTTCAAATAATTTCATAAAGAAACTACATGCGCTGGTGAAAAAATCTCAAACTTTGCAATGGAATTTAAATTGCCTTTCAAATACGCGTAATTTGTCAAATTCAAATAAGCCTACTTATTCCCTGCCATTTCATTCATTATATTGCTAAATGTAATTTATGATGTAGTAAATCAAGTCTTAGGAAGAATTAAATGAAATAATTCTGAAAAATACATACAATTTCGAATAACACCATTAAATTATAGTTTGGGAAATTTGTAATTTGCAAGCTACTATTCTTTTGCTTGGTTAAGCATGTAATGAGAGGAAGCTGCGAAAGTGTTGAAATTTAATCTAAAAATTTGCATTGTATTGAAACATTTCAAAATATAGAACTACCGTGTCGTGTGCAATCAACACCTAATTACATCATAACAAATATGAGGGGCAGTCAAAAGTTCATGGATTTCGTTGCAACTCTTTATTATTACGGTACGCAATGAGCATACAATGTGATGCTCATTGCAACACTAGTGTTGCAACGAAATCCATTAACTTTTTGACTGCCCTCGTATTTGTTATGCCATGTGCCATGATGGCATACCTACCAATCATGAATTGTTCACTATTTCTACTTATAGCATCCAAAAAATGTGCATTTACGAATTGAACAAGGAAGAATCCACATTCCCTTAAAGATTCGGGCAAATATCTGCGTCGTATTTTGAATCCTGAAAGGATGTCACTCAACTACATATGTGCATGCCCCAACCATTTCTTTCTTGATTTAAAAAAATACAAAACAATTCAGATCAAAGCTATACCTTATTGAACCGAACTATATTTGCCATTTGAAAACCAAGTCGCTGCAGGTGCATCGGACGCGGATGTGGGGACACATAATCACATCAAAGGTTTTTCTATAACAGTCGCCAAAGCTTCGTTGATTAATCAATTACAGACCATGCATTAAATTTGGTAAAATTAAATTAATATTGTCACATGAAATTCTGAACTTGAACAAACAAAAAATTGGTTCTACTAGCTGTGTGTGCAGGTAATTCAAGTCATAAAAATAAGCAGCAAACATTTCTGGCTGATGTGCAATAAATCCATATAGTATATTGAATATATCAATGACGAGCTACAAATAAACGAGCTCAATATTTCATCGTAGCTGCAAAAAACAATGCAAATACGTAATACAATCACAATTCAATTAAATGGCGTGCTTCTTAATTGCAGGCTACTTAGAGCTATAATTGGGAACAAATATGTAAATAAAATAGCTTAAAATCAGAGAGAGACTAAAAATTCATATAGTGTATCAAAATTAATGAGTGTGCTACCAGTCAATTAAGCAAACAACTATTGCGTGGGCAGCATCAAGTAAAATGTTGCATACAGATAAATAAATGGAAGCAAGATGAAGGTTAGAGTGCTGAAATGTATCATGTTGTATCCGAATAAAGCAGAGAAGAAAAAGATATGTCGAATTGTGCGTAATATACTTTCGTTCTGCATGCAGTGTATACAAAATAAAAAGTAATATTTCGTACTTTGGCTTTATTGTGTAGGTATACACTGTGTATGGAGATTGATGGAGCATGTATTCATTCATCCGCGATCGACAGTCAACACGTGACTAATGTTCCCATTGGCTCAGCCCGGCAAATTTGCAATTGCAAGCACGTATATTCGCATAATACGTGCAGCTGCATTGCATGATAATATCTGTCATCAATGCCAATGCATATACCAGTTCCTTTCAAGATTAGAACCTAGGATTATATCCATATGGATGCATGCAAGGCGTACTTTGTAAACATCTCCATATATCGCAAAGTAAATATTAAAAGCGGTCCAGTCAATTGCTGTAAAACGAATCCTATATCTGATCTGTGGAGCAATAATTTTCCTTCCCAAAATCCGATGCTCAAAATTTACGTGCCTCATTACGACATGTATCAAAATTATTGCTTTTCGAACTGTCCACAAATTGCAGAAAGCACTGTACATGCAGAGCGCCTGCGTAGCAATATGGATGAATTATTCAGATATATTTTGCCATTCTTCCCATGTATATTCTTTTGCCTCTGCCTCTCATATGCTAATGCAATTGCGAATAATCGATTTGTCTCTTCTCTGGACACCCTCCAGAACATGTGGTGATGTCTCTTATTATAATACACGTGAGCATCTAAACCCACCATGCTCTATTCAACTGCATCCCTGCAGATCTACTTATTATCTTTATAAACTCTTCTGAGCATAAAGTGCGCCTCAGTATATTGAAAGATGCCTTCAATTATTCTATTATATGTGGTTCTTCATACAACAAGACAGTGATACAGATAATTGGCAATTCAGATCTGCTAGAATTGAGTGAAGTTATAACCAAAGTTCCAAAAGGGAAACCGCAGTAATTTTGCTGATGAAATGAAATTGACCAACGTTGCAGATATTGCAGGTCAAGGAAATGTAAACTAATTAATCAATATCGATCGATTCAGTTTGCATAAATATGCATGTAATTTGTATAACGTTTCTTACTCGACCATGCTTAAGGCATTTTGGTATTATTTAACTCAAATATTGAACTATGCACATTTAAATAAAGTATCAATAAATTAATCAATATTGAGTTGACATCTGGGAAAGTAATCGGTATAGGGTGGATTTATATTTACAAATAGCATTGTTGACACCAGTTGGCATTTCGTGTAGGAAGAAATATCATTACACAAATAAAGGATTAAAACTGAAGTTTTTGAATCGATGCATGATTAAATAACAACATGTTGCAAGAAAATTGAAAGGATTCTGACTTTTTTATAATTATAGGTTACTTTATTTTTCAAGTACATAAATTTAGATGATTTGAGCATGCCACTTCGCTTCAACGTAGCATATGTCAGATCATCGAATCAGCGAGACCTTCTCTTCAACCAGGGTGAAGAATCTTGACTCAATCTTCAAAATATGTAGCTTACATGTCACATGCAGAGTGACACTTAATCCGAGCTTTATGAGAAAATCCTTGACTGCATGTTGCATGTACTATGTATAGACTATTGAACACCATCATATTAGAAGACGCGCAACTGTTTCGCAATTCATTTAGTGATATCGACATTCACGTTTTCTATTATTTTTATTATTTTTGGCAGTTCTTTTTATAAGCGGAATCATATACGTATACCTAGCTTATATTTTTGTTACGTGCTATTTCGTAGGTTTTAATGTGTCGTCAATCCTGACCACTATCGTTCCTGATGGTCATCCACTTTAACGACCACTTCTAGTCATAAAATGATGCTTAAATTGCATTTGTGACCGTTTCACTTCTTATTTATCGCATATGTCAGTAATTTCTTAAAACCTATAACCTTTTGTTCAATATTTCCAGCTTCAGGCTAATTAAAGAGTGCTTTATTTTTTTCTAAATTGCATTCAATTTCTAATTGTTGGGACGTCATAATTGTAGTTGATTTTTTCTTCCTACTCATACATACATCTACTATTTTATATCAGGTAAACTTCATGTGAATCATCATTTAGCTGAATAAATACGAATAATAGTCCAACGAGTACGTTTCACGAGTATTTTACCATATAAAATATGACCATATAATTTCCCACAAAAATTTAGGTGGGAATCAACTATTGATAAAATTGTTGCAACAGCATCTAATTACAAAATATGATATGCACCATAAATGACATTCTAACACATTGACGGATATGTAAATATTTCTGCTTCCATTCAGTTGTAGAGTCTCGATTATCCTGCTGTCTAAAGAGCAACTGAATCTTTTTGGGTGTTGCAAAACAATGACGGTCACCCAAAGTTCGGCTTATCCGAGTATTTCCGGTTTAACCGCGGTGACATCGCGGTTAACACGGAGCCCTCGGTTGCGACGTGCACCGCGGTTAACACGGAGCATCGGATAATCGGGAATCGGATAACCGGGACTCTACTCTACATACTGTGTGCTCTCAATTATTTCTTATATACATAGATGCTCTCAATTAAGTATTTATGCATAATACACAATGTGTATTTTATAGACACCCCATAAAAAGAATGCAAGAAATTACAAGTCCAGACCAATAATTCCGAACTCTAAACTTCTGTTGTCTTTTCAAGCAGGCATGGTTTCCCACTTGATATAGTAAAATTATATGTAGAAGACACTTGAATGGTGAACTTCTGGAGTTTGGTCCGGGCCCAAGTAATAAATGCTTTTAGAGTATAGGTTTTATGTAAACTTGATAATATAGTGCCTGTATAAATTATATTAGTTGTCCCTTGCATTTACGAATAATACCCATCAAATTATAAATAGAAGTATACATATAATAATAGCCGTCAATTAAAGGTAGAAAGTCAAATAGCAGGGGCGTATGCGACAAGCTTAATAATTAAACGAGTTCCATTTTTATATCGTTCATTACAGTGACTGCATTAAAATATTGTGGTTACCTCGAACAACTGAACACCCCGCAAGCAATCCCTTCAAAGTGTCCGCAATACTCACACACATAATGTAATGCGTATACTGTATGTGCATATGCACAGAATATTAGTTTAGCAGTTGCTATAGGATGTGATTGCCACAATGAGTGCATGTTGGAAGGTCCAAATATTTAATAACAAGTGGGTGAAAATATTGCATTCATTTCCTTGTCATATCTGTATGCATGTTCCCATATTTATCATTCTCAGAAATGCTAACACGTTGTGCGATTACAGCAAATAAATTTGGTGTACATCTATATACATATAGTACTTACATATACATATATACATGTTCCAATTAATCGTAATACTGGTTATATAATATACAGTGTAACGAACTAGTATTTTCTAAACTGAGATTCGTATGTTTTCTGAAATACTGCATAAAATGCGTACGAATAAACATGTCAACATGCCGATGTTATTCAGTATGTGCTCGAAAAAGATGCCAAATTAAATATTAACAGTGTTTCTTGCAGATTAAATTGAATTCATTGTTTGTCTAAGTAACAGCAAATGCAGCAGGTAGCTATATATACTACATCAAATTTATTTTTAAAGGCCATAGTTGCATGGATATAAAAGTAACATAGCCAATTACTCAAAATTAGAGGCACACATTTAGCCTACAAAAATGTGACCACCTAATAATATAATCCTCGTATTTCTGTTCATGACGTCAATCGCTAATAGCCATCATTTCGATTTGGGTAACAAGGCCTATACATGTGCATAAATTCTATACAGGGTGTCTCTAAATTCATGGTCAATACGGACAGGGTATCTTCCCTGCGTGAAAACAAGACATAAAGTTCCTATAAACCTATGTCTCCAAACGCTGAGGTTTTTAAGTAGGACCTGCATAAAATGTGACATCCATAATTCATGCTCCCCACAGCTTTATTAGGAACGCATAATGAATGATCAATGGAAAGATGTGGGGAGCATGAATTATGGATATAGCATTTTATGTAGGTCCTACTTAAAAACCTAAGCGTTTGGGAACATACAGCAGGTTTATAGGTTTATGTCTTGTTTTCATGCAGGGGAGATACCCTGTCAGTATTGACCATGAATTTAAAGACACCCTGTATACAGTACACTAGTAAGTGCTCTTGTTACTAAAACAAACTTGGGGCATAGAACTTATTAGTAGCAATTTCAGTCACGTCCATAAGTTTATTGAGGTGTTATATAAAGTAGTCTATAACTTTCACAATTGAGCAAAAAAACTGTTTTGACAAAATTTGCATTGGTCTACTTTATATTATCACCAAATTTCACCATCAGACACTTTACATTGGATAAATACTGTCTTCCAAATTGGATTTTGAGGAACCATGTTAATTCAATACCAAGTATGTAAATAGTGGTATTCAAAAAATTAATGGAAAACTTGTGAACTTTAATACGTGCAATAATGACACTCATAACTACTGCAGCTGCGCAATTTTTCTCAACAACTTTTAAAAATTATAATTGTTATTCCCCCCCTTAAAATTGGCCATGTGGATGGATGTTACTTTAATAATCGTATTTATTCTATGGAAGCCATCTATATTTCAATATGTTAGCAAACAATATATAAAAGAATTTAATAATTTTAATATACAAGTGGTGCATTGAAAGTAAAAGCTAAAGGTACTGCAGCAAAATATTGTTTAAATTCCCTGGCACAGCTGGCTTGAATACTTTTTTCTACTTGTTTACTTACGTATGTACCGCGTTATGAATTTTTAAAACAGACTTAATCTAGATGAGTTCATAACTTCTGAAAAGCAAAATTGCAAAGATAAATAAATTTCAATCGTAACTTGAATTTTTACATCTCTTGCGTGAAAATAGCAACTGATAACAAGCCGGAACTGACAGGAGCCGACAAAGATAAAAATATGCAAATACACAGGTTTTATCATCCAATCATGCACGCCCATCTTGCATGCACAGCGACTCCATAGAGATGAAAAAAATTGATTCTCTTGCTGAATATATCACATAATAGTTTTTATGCTACAGCAGTGTTGACAGAGTAACTATTTTTACTATTCATTTATATTTACCCTATAGCATATGCATTTGCAAGAAATATATACAAGTGTATATTAATACCAGAAGCCAAATTGAAAAATCACCTCTGCATATCAATGCAGATACACATGCATATTTGGAAATACGTTTTAATATATAATATATTTGGCCGTTTTATTAAACTTCACAAATTGTATAGCTCTACAGATCGTTCTGTAATTATTACATTAAACAAGGTGTATCATGTTTTCTAAATATTTGTTGTCCCGTCCGTTATCAGAAGCACACAGCACACATATTCCTACTATACATAGGGATATGAATGCATGACGTAGATATGCATGTTGCAGCAACAACACAATCATATTTACAAATAAAAAATTGATTATTTATGAAATCACCATGCGCTTGTTGCATTAAATTGGTAAAAATTCTCTTTGGATAGGAATCACTGCCGCTTCAAAAGCAATGTGAAGCATATGGGAATTCAATTTATTTTCCTTCACAATATCATACAGACAGTAATTCCAGGATTCAAATATGCTGTCAAAAGTTTGTCTTTACCCAATAACTTATGTTTATATTGAAAACATATTACACTTAATAATCGCTTAGCATGTACATAGTATTATAGAAAGAATTATACTTAAAATCCATGCTCCAAAAACTTTTACATTTGCACATATTAAAAATCTGAACATGCAGTGACAGTAAGTCAGGGGTGCTCTATCCAATGGTGCCAAAATATTTGACCTCTGAAACTGCCTTCAAGGTTATCCAAAACCTAACTTTGTAAATACAATAGCTGGAGCAAAAGTTCAAATTAGAACGTTGAAAAGGACATCCAAATTACTACAATACAGCTACTTTAGTGAAACTGAGCAGAGGTGAAGCAGCTACGAATTTAATGGTTTTGGGAATTTCACGTGAGTTGTGGATTGCAGGGAGATGACTGACAGGAACAACGGTGGCAATTTCACTTTAGATGCGCACTGCAGGGAAAGTGACAACGGTTGTTCCTGTCAGTCATCTTCCCTGCAATCCACGTCTCACGTGAAATTCCCGAAACCATTAAATTCGCAGCTGCTTCACCTGTGCACAGCTTCACTTAAAATTTGCTGTATTGTACTAATTTGAATGTCCTCTTCAACGTTCTAATTTGAACTTTTGCTCCAGCCATTGTATTTACAAAGTTAGGTTTTGGATAACCTTGAAGGCAGTTGCAGAGGTCAAATATTTTGGCACCATTGGATGGAGCACCCCTGACTTGCTGCCACTGCATATTCAGATTTTTAATATATGTGCAAATGCAAAAAAAAATTTGGGGGAGGCAAAGGACTTTACTTCCACCCTGTATTCAGCTAAATATTTATATACTGTACAGATGAAAATGTCATGCGATATTATTTAATTAATTAAAATGTACTGCATGACGTCGAAGTCAACTTGGAGGAGGGGGGGATCAGATCTTTTTCCGCTTCAATATATGGATACAGACAATAAGCAAGAACCGACATGGAAATGAAGCATGCAATACAAATTAGTGCCCCCCCCGTTCGCAAATTGAAATTTCTCCCGTGTATAGAGTTGATTGATGCACTGTGTGATATAGCAGGACAGATATCGATTAATAACTATTGCCGGTTGAACGCGATCTTCGATATATAAATTACTATATGGACCTATCCACTGTTATGTACACATGCGTGAAATTCTCATATACAGTGCATATTGTATGAAACATTCAACTGCAGCAAATACTGAGTTGAACTTTCTCGTTGGATACCGCGCAGTGATTTTGCAGCCATCAATATTTTAAAAAAGAATAGAATTTGGGGAAATCTCTGTTATATTGCCTACACGATGCACGCACGCATAAAATGCGCCAACGTTTCACAGAACACGTAATCGATACGGAATTGTGATCAATAAAAAACTACTTCTTCCAACATAGTCTACAGTCTAGTCGGATTTCCTCTGGGTTCACATTTCCGGTTTAATTTGCATTCTGCAGCCGCGCAAGCCAACTTGGGAAATCGGAAATGCACGAAAAATTCCCGTCAAGTTGTAAATTGCACAAACGGACTCGATTTCAGTCACGTGGTACACTTACACACTTTTGTTATAAGGATATGTCATTCAAACTAAATACAACAAATTGCTTGCGATGAAATATTTCAATTTGTACATACTGTAAGCCCACATATGATGAAAATTTAATGGTTGAAAGAGAGGAAATGGCGGCAAAATTGATTGGAGACAACGAAGTTTACAGGTTAATTAATCAGAACGACTTCATAGTAGATTGCATGTCATATAAATTGAAAAGATGAATATCAGATTTATGCGAATCCGAAAATCGTAAACTGTTTCTACATCGCGTTTTACTACATATATACGTATACGTACACATATACTAGTATACGCTTGTATATAGATTATATGCAGATGCAGAAAATCCATTATGTTCCCATTGTGGCAGAATCAAATTACATGTACGTACTAGATATAGGCTACTGCACATGGCCATAAAGTTTCAATTCAAGTCTTTCGTAATGCGTATATTCCAAATATAATTTGTTTGCAAAGCACATCGAAATATCCGCTAATATGCACCTACATAAAGTATACGTTGCTCTTAGTACTGCGTATAACCACAATTATATCCATACTAATATTAACGACGTTATGCAAAATCTATACCAAAATAGTATTTTGATGTGGGTTACACCGTAGCATATACCTACACATAAATGTAGATAGCAGTTTCAATTACTACTCTCATGTTTATATTTGCCATTGCTTAGAAAATGCTGACTATAATAACATGCACTTGGTATAAAACATTTTCAATAAATAACATATGCATTCATAAAACTTGTTTTGTTAAGTACATAACACTCGGGTAAACCTCGTTTTGTATAAAATAGATAATAATAAAATAAACTTATATCACATACAGTTTTATGCTATTCACTGCACTTTTAAGTAATTATACCAGACAGCAGCCTGTAATTGAATATAAAACTGATTCTTTTTTGGCATTAACTTTGGTGAGATTACATGCTCAGGGAAAAAATAAAAATGCACACATTTTCCTAGCAAGCCAATGAAAGCAAGGCAGCAAATTGATGGTTTTAGTATAAAACCGGCAAAAAAAAATCAAAAAGAACCCCTTGCTGATATGCAACAGTTTATAAAAAGCAGTTAGATTGGGGAAATTGCAACAAGTTTCGTCCTATGTATATAGGACAAAAACTGTTATCAACGTCATTTTGAAATGGAGAAGGAAGCAAAGTTTCAACACGGACAAATTCGCAGCGCTGTCATTCACACACAAAAGACGGTTTGACAAAGCATCTTCGGCAGCTGGAAAAGACAGTGTTGCCCATGCGCAATCGCTCTGCCACCGACCCACACAAGACAGTTGGATAGACAGGAGAATAGTCGTTTTATGCGCAGCATCATATCGAGATGCGAGGGATTAAGGGTGCTTTTGTAAAACCTCACACGGGACACCTGAGACGCCAATACTGGTGACATGTGAGAAATGTCACACTTTCAAAAGAACCCATCACTCGTCATGGGTATATCGTATCGGCAAAAATTGCACCAGTATTGGTTCTCAATGCCCAACCTTTTTATACACGTACAGCAAGAGACCATCAATAAATATATGCTCCACAGTTGGCCATTATATTCTCACAATACGTATTTGTTTCAAATTTATTACAACAGAGGAGTTATGTTTGAAACAACACACCCCAAATGTGTTTTCTTATTCTTTACAGCACTTTCATTTTGTGGTATTAAACCTTGAACATTACAAGATATAAAACTTATTTCTGTTCAGAGAAGTCGTTCATGCACCACTTCCTTAATTACGTTATTCATGTTTGGGGAACCAATTATTTTTTTAAACTAACACAATGAAATAGCATGTGTATCACATTGACAATCATTTCAACTACACTGCAATCTATGTAGGTTATCCAAAACAAAATTATTTAACATTTTATACCAGTTGGTAAATTTACAATTAATGATTATCATTTTTTGGACTACGTGTGACCAGAAATGCCTGAAGATGCATTTACATTCACAAAAAGATATGTACCTCAGATTCCCCATGCAGCTTCTTTGGCAAATTTGAACCTGTTCCAACTGGCGACAAATGAAATTAAATTCGGACAATTCAGAAACCCTCATTCTTGTCTCGTCTGTATCCTAGGCTAAACTTTAATTAATATTCAGGAATCTGTTATTATTCTCCCCCCCCCCTATGGCACATGTTTATCCCCGCAATAGTACAGTCAAAGCCGTTTAACGTGGCCGCCGGTTAAGCGTGGCCGCCGGCTAAGGTGGCCAGAATGACCTAGAACCGATCAAACGCAGTGTTTTGCATGTTGGAAGCTCCGCTTAGCGTGACAGAAAGTCGGTTAGCGTGGCCACAGAACCCCATTATGCTATGTAAATTGTGGGCAGGCCAACATTCTGCACACAGTACCCATCAGAGAAACAGAAAATTTTGTAAAAAATAGCGACTGATTGTCCAAATGGGCAATTTTATCTCTCTGGCAAGGTGTGCACAATGCATCCCTTCGTCAACAAGATATCCGAGACTTGCTTTGAAAATGAATAAAGCCTTTTTTATGGAGCATCTTAATTCGCAAACAAATTTGGAATAATCCATATCACAAAGTATGTTCCATGACAAACTTATGTGTTTCGGCTCACCAAGAGCATTCGTGTGTCATGTCTTACAGCACCTGGTTGTGGGCGTGGATTATTCCAAATCTGTTTGCATACAAGTAATCCAAATTGTAAATTACTATTTCTCAATCTTGATTAGCATTTAAAAATGGACAAAGAATATTCCCATGTTGTAAAATATTCATGTACCGATAAAACGATGATAGAGCAATCGATGTTACAAAAAAAATAATAAAAAAAATTCACTTCGCTTAACCTGGCCAGCCGGTTTACGTGGCCAAATCAGGCAGGACGGATGTGGCCACGTTAACCGGCTTTGACTGTATATGTAGTCTCAAAACAATATACAATTTATTAAGCGTAAGTCTTGAGTTATTGTGATTTGGAAAATATATTTAGACTCAATATTCTGGTTCTGAGTGCGTAGATATTGAAAAGAAGTTTGGAAAAGAGGAAAGGGCTTAGGTGTGGGCAGGTTGATAACCTCGTCTGCTATAATGGCCAATCTGTTGTGCATCGATTGTTGACATAGACTGTCGTGTGTGGCTTATGTCCCAAAACCGGAGCCAGTCATGTCCGGATTCCAACTGATATATCCCATGAGACATTTCTATAATATTACATGTCGCATTGCCTTTGTGCTTACGTATCATAAAGCTCAAAGAAAAATTTGTGACAAATATACGCCGCTATGATACGCCTGGGAAGTTTTCTGAAAGGGTAAAGTGTAATTGGAAATTTTTTGAATAAGTAGTGATTTATACACATTTATTAATTGAAATTCTAAATTAAAACACTGCTATTATATCATCTATACAAATCTAAAATTTGGAATTAACATATTAGTCCATTTTAGCACAAAAAAGTTGGCAGATAATTAGGTTGCGTACTACTGTTAAAAATGTCTATGATGTGATAAGCACGGCGTTAGGTTAATTGTTGGCCATATATAGGTATATGTTAGATTACATACTGTTTTTTGTAATTAGTTCAGTGATAAAGTAATAAATGATTTTTTGATTATTATTAAACAAATAACTCACTCACAGATGCTCCATTTTGATTTCACAGTTGATGTTGAACTCAATATAATATTGTGCATTAGAAATACCAGTGATAATAATGCGATAAAATACGTAGTAAGTTCTTGATATTTGATTAAAATTCAGCCCTTGGTGGAAACGCCTTTTCATTTTGCTACCATTGGTTCGTAGTAAGTAGTGGGTGAGTATTATAAAGTTGGCCCATAAATAACGTGTTATAGCGCTTGGCTCATATTCATCAATATTGAGGAAATAAAAGTTGATGGCACTGCCGCCCCAAGACATCGAAGTCCTGCCAGCAGCCCATGGGGAAAATCGACGCCTAGAATATATATGGCTTTACCTAGGTTTCCTTCCATGTGCCCATTGACACCCCTGGGAAGCCTCTTGACACCAGGGCGGCCATTATGGGGCCCAGTTTGCACCTCCGGATCGCAGGCAAAGTACTAGCGAAGTATACGTTCACTGCACTGAGCAAAGAATATTCCTTAGCCTGGAGTAGCTTTGACAGCGAGTAAAAGGAAGCCATCATTTTAACTATAAAATATTTATATACGACTTCGGACATTATATTGTACGTATATGAAGGAACGTCTTGACATATAGTTCAAATATATAACTCATCATAACTTCTTCCGTTTCCAAATAGTACAAGCTTGCACTTCATTTGCAAATACAGTAGTAGGATTATATACTAAATTTAAGAATAAATTACAATGCTGGAATTCCAATACAGAAGAAAAAAACATTTTGGGCTCTTGGACTGAAAACGACGTGTATAACGTGCATATTACAGAGAGAACATACAATATGTATACATACCTGTATGATTACCCTGTTTGACATTTAGGATTTGAAAATGTAAATGCGCCATTTGCAGATGTAGCATAAAGCTGATCCGTATATTGAGGTCAATGTATGAATCAATTATTGAAATTATGATCAGTATTTTGCAAAATACACTGGCAGCAAATGCATGGTGGTCAATATATTGTCTCTGGTCATGCAGTGTTAATGTTTTTGGTCATCAATGTGTTTCAATGTTTAGTAGGCAATTTATTAATGGTGCTGCACGCATCACAAAGCAATGCATGTAGTTTTCTAATTTCATTTTTTCAGTAATGCTGTATAAGAATATGTCAGAAATTGAACACCCGGGTGATCCTATAAGGTGTTTGAAGACGATAATACATTTGAACACCATAGCATTATAAAAACCGGTTTCAGATCAGGTGAAATTTAAATTGGTAATGCTTCCAATCTGCGACAATGCTATACTATTTACACCAACTTTTTCGGAGTGAATGATTACGAAGAATGTGGCATTTCCACGAGTGGATCCCATAGAAAAATTAGTCTCATCTTGAAGCGAAAACTTGTTCGAGGATGAAGATTGTGAGAATGAAAACGTGCCTGGTAGCTTGTTTGGCGTGTGCAAAATGTATATTTCAATAGAAAGTCTCGTAAAGCATTTTTACGAGGGTAGTGGAGTATGGGCGCTCATGAAAAATGCACCAAAAGGAGGCAAGCTTTTGCGAGGACCCACCGTTGCACAAACACTGATACTTGACTCGGAATGATCCGTTTTATTGCCCACTTCCGCTCCCTAAGAATGCGTTTCCGCCTCAAATCGATAAAGATGGAGTCGAATGGAAAGGAAATACACGTCAAAAACCGCATATAGCGAACCAATGGTGAAAAACAGCTAACCTTATTCAAGCCGATATTACTTTCACACGTTCCGGCAAAATTTCCACCACGTAATGTCTATATGCCATTGCACCAGCGCCAACAACGCCATATTCCCAGCTATTACATCACGAAATGTGTCAATTTTGAACGCAGTTGATCCAATTTTGCCTCTTCCCTACGCAAAAATGAAATATTTTTGCACTAAAATGATATGTAATTGACAATGCTCTTTTAAAATAACTGAATTATTTCTTATAAATTTGTGTTTTTTTTTCAAGTTTCAGTAAATTTGAAGTCCTGTTCATATACGCATAGATCTATCACACATTTTCATTTAGAAATAAATACTTGGTCAGTCTTTTAATTTTGTGTCCCGAAAATCAATAAAAATAGCAAAGCAAGTTTACTTCATTTAAGAGTTGAACAACAACGTTAGTGATACGTACTTTATTGTTAGAAAATGCAATCAAATTGCACTTTCAGAAGATTATAATGCACTTTGAGTTATTTGTCGAACAATTAATACAGCGAGGAGGGTTTTGTGCAGAACAGGGACGGGGAGATTTGCCTGCTTATGGGGGATCAAACGAAATGCGAATACTGTATTTCAAAGGGAGTTTATTTAATGATGTGATCGACCAATCCAAAATCAAAATTAGTTGAAATATAAAACATACAGGTCTGTACCGGAGTTACAGTAGAAGA
>WWPM01024035.1:0-18478 GCA_023279145.1 Glomeris maerens | reverse complement strand
TATATAGGGCCACTCAGTCAAAATAAAGTTATTATTGTTACCTCCAGCGAGTTGTCGTCGTTCCCTTTCTTTCCCGCGTAGCGACCCCCACCCGGGGTCGCAATATTCCACAATTATAATCATTTTCTCATATCAAAAGATATTTCTTTTCTGGAAACATGTTGTCAACATGTTGATAAAGTGGCCATAAAGATTTCAAGCCTCCAAGTTATTTCCTATTTTTTTATTCGCACTTAAAGTTGAAAAATGTTGCAAAGCGTATTATTATTTTCTAATAATTTTCACAGCACTGTATATCCATTTATTTGAAAGATGTACAAAAAATCCTGCCAAGTTAAAATATCAGTTGGCAGCTGCAGCTAAATGGTTGAAAGTTTCAATAGCCAATAACACATTATCATTTCAGATTTGGAGATAATGAAGAGCTATATGCGTTGGTATACAGGATGTTGCAAAACTCTATGTAAAAACTTTCAGGGTATGTAATAGGCATGAAAACGAGACGTAAAGTTCATATGAACCTATGCCCGCCCCTTTGTTTTTTCCATAGCCCCCGAAATGTGACATCAGTAATGTATGCTCCCTAATGTGGATGCATGTTTCGCGATGCGGCCGTGTGGTCGTAGGAATGAGTGGAGGAAGTTATTACAATGCATTTGTACAGTTTGGACATCAATACGACAACATTTATTCACAAGAGATGTTCGAAATTGCAGCCCCCAATAAAATGACATGCACGACAACACCTCCCTAGATTTCTTCTTGTGGGGGCATATGAAAGGCATTGTTTACGTGAAACGCCCGTAGATTCGGATGTGGGCTTCGTAGCTCGAGTTTCTGGAGCTGCTAATACAGTTTGAAACACTTCACGGATTTTTCATTGCATCCGGCAATCAATGATTTGGCGTTGCCGCGCATGTCATTTTGTTGGGGGCTGCAATTTCGAACACCTCTTGTGAATAAATGTTGACTTATTGGTGTCCAAACTGAACAAATGCATTGTAATAACTTCCTCCCCTCATTCCTAGGGCCACACGTCGGCTTCGCAAGACATGCATTTACATTAGGGAGCATACATTACGGATGTCACGTTTCGGGGACTACAGACAAAACCGAACATTTGCGGACATGGGTTCATATGAAATTATTGTCTTGCTTTCTTGCATATTGCATACCCTGAAAGTTTGTACATAGAGTTTTGCAACACCCTGTATATGATCCTTCACTCGTAAAATTAAGGCACAATATGTGTCTTTATTTAATGCCGACTTGTTTCGGCTCCCAAAAGAAACCTTTTTCAGGACAATTTACTAAATAAAGGAAGAATAACCAGAATTATAAACTTTTATTCCGTCCCCCTCTCAGGGGATTAGAAGAGGTTACATAAACCGCCAAAATAAATATAAACAACAAACACGCAAGCCGCCAAACTCTGACAACCTCTAATCAATTCCTAATTCTCGTTGATAGCATTTATTGAACCGTACATCTCACCCTTTCCATTTTAACCCCAACCTATGCCACAGCTTTACCAGTCTGTCTACCCCCACTCCATTATCTTTTACACTATCCTCCCATGCTATCCCAGGCTCCCTCTCTACATGATCTGCTAAAAGATGCTTTAATGTTTCATCCTCCCTCCCACACAATCTGCACACCTTATCCTCCTCCTTTTTCCAATACTCCGCCGCTTTGGCCAATGAGCCTATCCTACTCTGTGCTAAAATTCTCTTTAACCCCAAGCTAAACGTTTCAACATCTAAATAATGCCCCTTCCTTATATTTGGGTTAATACCCTTATATAATGGGTTATAATTCGAATTCCGAATCTTTTCCACCATCTTTTGTCTATGCCAATCCATCACCCGACGTTCTAATTCCAATATTACGTTCATTCCTTCTTCCTCTAACCTCTGCAGCTCTAACTCTGTCAGTCCTAACTCTTTTAGTGCCTCTTGTTTACCTACCCTCCACCTCTCTTTTACCACCTCCTTCTTGTTACTTCTCCTCCACTGCACACACTGTCTCGTCCACCTACTCTCTTCCATAACTAATGCTTTTTGTTTAAACTTATATGCCCTTCCCATTGTCCTTCCCCACTCCACCATTATCCCCGTCTCTGCCAACGCTAAATATTGTGGAGCATTCCAACTAATCCCCAGGATCCATCTTAAATATTTCGCTCTTAATTTGTCCATCCCACAACACCTCTCCCAACCCCAAATTTCAACCCCGTGCATCAATATTGAATTCACCATGGTATTATATAACATCAATCTCAACTTAATATCCTCCCTCAGTTTCCTTTCCCTAATACCCCACACTCTTCTCATAGCTATTTCAGCCTTCTTCCTTATCATATTTAGGTGCGCCTACCTACCATTATTACATTGAAACATGTACCCAAGGTATTTAAAGGTTTTGACATTTTCAATTATTTCGTTTCCCCACTTCCAGTTCTCTGTTTTAGCCGCTCTACCTCCTTTCTTGAAAACCATAATTTTGGATTTATCCACATTCAAGGTTAACTTTTTTATCAATAAATATTTATCTAGATGATTTATCATGCTTTGCAACTCTTCTGGAGTCTTTGCGACCAACACCAAATCATCTGCATAGGCTAGCACATAAATTTTCACACTTCCAATTACCACTCCCCCATCTTGGTTATTTTCTAGCCACTTCCCCAAACCGCATAAATACAAATTGAATAGCACTGGGCTAAGTGGGCATCCTTGTCTGACCCCTCTGTAAGTTTGGAACTCTTCAGACAACCCGGTTTTACACCGCACTTGGACCCTGGTTAACTTATAAATGGATTGTATACACCTTAATATTTCCCTTCCTAACCCCAACTTTCCTAGTCCTTTTAGCAATTCCAACATGTTCACTGAATCAAAAGCCGCCTTTAAATCTACAAAAAAAGCCATAACTTTACCCCCTCTACTACCAATCTCTTTATCAATTACTGTGTGTAACATATATATGCAATCAATCGTTCCCCTTTTATCCCGAAATCCTCCTTGCCATTCCTTAAGCCAGCCTCTTACTTCCGCCAATCCTGATATTCTGTTTGCTAGCACTGTGGCGAAAATTTTATAAGCCGTGGGTAAAAGGGAAATACCTTTGTAATTCTTAGGCTTCAACTTGTCCCCCCCCTTTATAAATTGGGCAAATAATGGCTTTTTGCCAATCTGACGGTATCCTACCCGTATTCCATACCTTATTAAATAGACTTAGCAAGTTTTCTTTAAGCTCCCTAGATCCGTTAACCCAAACCTCATTTTCCAGATTATCTATCCCCGCTGCTTTTCCCGCTCTTAAACCACTAATCACCCTCTCCAGTTCCTCTCTAGTAATCTCCATATTTCCCACCTCCCCAAAAATCCTCCTCCACCTCCTCTAACTGTTCACCCTCACCTCCCAACAACTCTTTAAAATGAGTTATCCGCTGCTTCCCCTCTATCCCTGGCATACCCCTACCCTCCTTACCTCTACCTCCTGCCTCCTTTATAACCCCCAGAACTCTTTTTCACAACCCACCTGCTTAACACGCTCCAGCCATTTGTCTAATTCTTCCTTTTTCTTGTTCTTACAAACTCTCCTATACGCTTTCTTACTGAGGCAGTACTGCTTCCTACATACTGTACCCTCCTGCAACGTCCTAACCTTTTTCAGACTACGTAAGTCACTTCTCACTTTTGCCCTCATCCTCCAACACTCTTCGTCCCACCACTTTTCTTTCTTTTGCCTTTCCCTTCCCACTTCCTTGCTCCACCTCTCTCTACACATAGCCACTTCTATCTTATCCTTTATCCGCACCCACAAATCTTCAACCTCCTCCTTATCATCTTCCTCTACCTGAACTTCTACTAACCTCTTCTTGTATTCTATGATCCCTTCTCTCCTCCAATCATATTTCTTCACACCGCTAACTACCTAAACATCCTTCCCTTCTTCCTTATGTGAGACCCCCCATCTTTCAAGACCACAATCAGGGGCTGGTGATCAGAATAAATGCTCTCTCCCACACGGAACTCCTCAATTTCACCTCTCGCCTCCCAATTCGCTACCGCATAATTTATCACCGTGTTTCCCTGATACCCAATATATGTTCACTCTCCATTGCTCGTATCTATCTCTCCGCCATTTAGGACCTCTAAACCCCCTCCTACTAACCACTCTACCAGGTATCTACCTGCACTATTCTCTTCTGTATCCTTTGATCTTTTCTTCCACATATCCCCTGTACTTGATATTCCATCTCCCCCCTTCCCAATTCTAGCATTAAAGTCTCCCATTATGAACAGCTTCAAACCCATACCATCCACCTCTTGTGCTATCTCCTTATTTAATTCGTCCCTCAACATTCTCCACTCCCCGTTTCAATCCACCACTATCCACAACCAAAAAACCCCATTTAAATCCAACTTCAACGTGATTGACATATTACTCTCCTCCAATTTATAATCAACCAGCATAATCCACTTTTTGATTCCAATTATTATTCCCCCTTTTGCTCTACCTTTCTTTTTCTCTTTAATTGCATGTAGACAGACCCAGGTATAGCTATCATTTAATTTTCCATTTAACACCTTCCATCTTTCCTCTCCAACCCACGTTTCAATTAATGCTATCCCATCACAATTATACACTTCCGTCCAAAAATCACCATCCTTATTGTCAACTCCCGCCACATTCCATGTCATAAATTTGGTCTTCCTCTCCCCCTTTGCTAGTTTTTTCTCCACTGCACCTGCCTCTCTTCCAGCTCATTGGTTCTGTCATTCCAAATATACTGCTTCCCCTCGATCACCAGCTTATTAAACATCACATGTGCTCTTCTTCCCTTCTCTCTTTCTTTCTTAGCCACTTCAAACAAGACCTGCCTCTGCCTGCGGACTCTTTCTGAGTAGTCCTCCTCTATGAAAATTTTGGACCCTTTCAAGGCCTCTTTAGCCGCCCACACTTTCTCCTTCTCACTCTCACTTTCGCATTTGAACACGATAGGACGCATCCCACCATTCCTCTTCATTCCAACTCTGTGTGCCCTTGCTAATTGCACTGACACTCCCAACTTCTCAGCACACAAATCACATACTTTCTTCTTTGTCATCTCCCACGACTCTCCTTCCTCTTCTACCAACCCCTTCACTACCAAGTTTTGTCTTCTACTTCGGTTTTCTAAATCGTCCACCTTATCTTCTAACCACCTCTTTCTTTTTTCCCAGTCCTCTGCCTCCTCCGCCTGTTGATTCTTTATGTCCCTGAGTTCCTTCAATACTTCCATTTGTTTTTTCCTTTCCGCTTCAAGCTCCTCTCTCCAGCCGCAAATTTGCTCCTCCATTTCCTTTTTCATCGTGTCCTTCCAGTCCGTTTAACTTGTTTAGCTTGTTTAACTTCAACCCTCTATACAAATGTGTAACATACATGCCCTATATGTTATGTGTACAATAAAACGTAGTTTCTGCTGTTAAAATTCGGTAATCCGGCGTTTTTGATAATCCGGCGGTGCTCTGGTCCCATATCTGCCAGATTAACGAGGGAGGACTGTATTTTTATTACTCATGATTGAAAATGAGCAAAAATATATGCAAATAAATACTTTTTAATCTATTAAATACACTGGGAGAATGAAAATAACTCGAAGCGACGGATTCGTCCTCCATTTTGAAAACACAAAAATTGTGAAAAGTCGGCAGAGGATTACTAATTTCACGATTATAGCACAGGCGTCGTAGTTAAAGTGACGTCACCTCATAGAGCCCATTATTCCCTTCTTACCCCTGAACAGAGTATAGTCGCGATTTTGCTGCAGTCACCCGTACCTGGGTAGTGGAGACTGCCCCGCTGCTGCTGTTAGTGAAAGTATACCCCTTCTGCTACAAATTTATGCTTCAAAAACGTTATATCAGGATGTGTTGCGGCGAAATATCTGCTTTATAAACACTAAAATGGCATGCTGAAAATCGGTTAAATTGGATTTGTATGTTATAAGCGGAAAAACGTTGTATGCGGGAGACACTATAAGCGGGTCCTACTGTATTTCAGAGGGCAGCACCAAAAATAACCTGACCGTATCTGCTGTGTTTGTTGGCCGCTTTAAACTCTTGTTTTCACCAAAATGTTCAGAATACGGTTGGCAACATTCTCTAAGTTTGAACTATGCCCCTATCAGCAAAACTAACAAAGTTAGTTTTTGAATGACCTTGAAGGTGGAAATCAAAGTCACATTTGACATCATAACAAGATGACCGCTGGTCTATAGTCCAACTTCGCTCATACAGTAGTCTCGCTTATCCGCGGTGGTCGGGACTCGACCTTTTGCAGATAATCAAAAAAACAGATAACATGGAACATCGTCAAACAAAAATATTTTATAATTTACACACTGTACGTATGTAGGTATTATGCAGGTATTATGTATGTACTCTACATATATAAACAAATTTACATTTGCCTCTGCTGTCTAAAGAGCAACTGAATCTTTGTTGGGCGTGGCAAAGCAATGACGGTCACCCAAAGTTCGGCTTATCCGAGTATTTCCGGTTTAACCGCGGCGACATTGCGGTTAACACGGAGCCCTCGGTTGTGGCATGCACCGCAGTTAACATGGAGCATCGAATAAACGGGACACTACTGTACTCATAATTCACCTATGATCATCGCTGCCTAAGTTATTCCCACGGACAGGACTTAATTTACACCCTGCATACACACAGAAAATACGACGTTCACAGCGCAAGACCCAATGTCAACTACCAGTTTGCTACCAGAACACTTCGTGCAATGTCACTGTGTCAGTTGAACCCAAGAGTTGGTCTGAAATGTTCAAGGTGCCAGAACGTGAACGGCATAAGTGGCTCAAGGCTGCGGACGATGAGATGCAAATGCTGCAAAAATATGGCGTCTACGAGTTGGCACAGTTGCCACCAGGGAAAAGAGCCATATCGTGCAAGTGGGTCTTTAAAGCAAAGCTCGACGGTTCAGGGATCATCGACACCCACAAAGTAAGGCTTGTAGCCAGAGGTTTCACCCAAAGTCATGGAATTGACTATGACGATAACTTTGCTCCCGTGGTCAAATATGACACAGTGCGAATGTTGCTCGCGTATGCAGGAGCAATGAAGCAACATGTCAGGCACTTGGATGTCACGAGTGCCTACCTAAACGGAAAACTTGCTGAAGAGCTGTACATGGAGCAGTCAGACGGGTTTGTGGATAAAAGACATACAGATTGTGTGTGGTGATTACATAAAAGTCTTTATGGTCTGAACCAAGCTGCCCGCACATGGAACAAGACCATAGTTAAAATCCTCAACCGGATGAGTTTTCAGCAAATTAAAGCTGATCTTTGCTTGTTCAGCAAGAAGGGGCAGAAGAGTTTACCAATCCACATTCTCCTATATGTTGATGTTATGCTTGTAGTTGGCGTGTCACCGAAAGTCACAGCCGAGATTGGTCATTAACTGAATGCTCACTTCGAGATAAAAGATTGGGGAGAAATAAATCATTATCTCGAGATACAAGTTAAAAAGCAGAAGGATGGTAGTTTCTCCATCCATCAGTCCATAAAAATCCAGCAGATGATCGAAGAATTTGGACTGACTGAAGCTAAGCTGGTTAAAACTCCAATGGAGACAGGTTTCCTTGCGGGAAACATACCTGACGACAAGTTTCTTCTGAACAACACAGGCTATCGCCAAGCTATCGGGTCTCTACTGTACCTCACTACAGTTTCTAGACCAGACATCTCACTAGCTGTGGGAGTGCTCTGCCGATGTGTGGAGCGTCCAGCTGAAAGCGATTGGAAAGTTGAAAACGCATTATGCGGTACCTTGCCAGAACGACCAATAAGAAGTTGGTTTTGAATGCGCAGCAAGACCTCACCCTGAGGGGATTCGTTGATGCTGACTGGGGGTGACAAGAGCGACAGGAAGTCTACCAGTGGATACATTTTCCAGCTGGGCGCTGCCACCATTGCTTGGTCTAGTCGGAAACAAGGCACCGTGGCGCTGTCTTCTACTGAAGCAAAATATGTGGCAGTGTCACATGCATGTAAGGAGGTGCAATGGTTGCAACAGTTGATCATCGACCTTGGCATTGAGCTGGCCACACCCTCAGTGCATTACGAAGACAACCAAGGGTGTATTAAGAAGTTAGAATACTGCCCAACAGGCGACATGGTGGCCGACATGGTGACAAAGCCATTGGCCAAAGAGCCTTTCATGAAGACGTCAACCTCTTTGGGCATCAAAGAATAAACTTTTAAAAAAGTTGAATGTTGTTCATCTTTATCGTTCTTTCTTTCGATGCGCTAATTAGAAATTGATTTTCTTTTGGAGAATAATTCAAACCTTTAGAAAACAAGAAGGGGTGTTGGGAAAAATGTGTTTCCTAAAGTTTGTGTCCCTCCCTGTTATTATTAACTCAGGGATACACGCCCCTTGCATTTATGGTCCTTTGGGCGGAGCTTGTTTTTACTTTCGGCTATCGGGTTTATCGCTTCTTCTCTTTGTCTATTTTTGTTGTTGCTTACCAACCGAAAAAACCACAAACTGCTCCTCGCACTGAATATTTTTCTCACATATTTGCTTCACAAAACTAACAGTAATGCAATATGCACATCGCAATGTCTTATGCTCAATGAAATGCGTAGCCATCATAACTGGGTAGCGGTGGAGTTGCGTAGATCGGGTAGCGGTGGAGTTGTGTAGATCGGGAAACGGTGGAGTTGTGTAGATCGGGTAGCGGTGGAGTCGCATAGATTGGGTAGCCCTTTCAAAACGTGGCTTATTTTCGAGACCGGCTTCTTTTGCAAATTTTGTTTGTAGGAACTGGCTTATTTACGAAACCGGCGTATCCTCGAGACAGGCGTATTGTCGCGGATTTACGGTATATTAGTTAAGAGACATTATTGTGCAATCTGGCTATTCTGATTTGTTAAAATTTACTCATTGCACAAACCGTATAGCCTGATTACTTACATAAAAACGAGCCCATGATCCACACATTTTTACTCGATGGAAATTGTATAAAAAATAATGACGAATGTCAGGTTTTTACGAACGCGACAATCAGCATTTAAAGGACCAAAAATGTGCGAAAAAGCCTTTCCATACAAATAAATTAATAGCTTATAAATGTTTTTCACTGTCATCAGAGCAGTTTAATAAATAAAATTACAAATTTGTTGTGATACAAGTGCCAGCTAGGACAAACACTTGTTGGCGAGCTTCGATTGAATTCGATGGAAACATTATTCTCTGATTACATATACAGTGAAACCTGTCTACGAAGGACACCATCGGTGCAGCCAAAATGCGTACAAACTAGACAGCTGTCCAATATATTCAGGGGTGACAAAATTTAAAAAAAAATCTGCTTTTATTTATCATAAAACACTTAAGAGGTAAAAAAAAACATACTGTACATGTGAACAATATAATACACTTTTACAATATTTTAAAATAGCTGGTAATATTGGTTTGTTATCATTTCAAATTGAAATTATTATGCCACGCTTCCACATACCTTTCACATTTCTTTAGAATATTTGCCACAATAGATTTTGATACTCCAAAATCTTTTCCCAATTTCCGACATGACTTGCCAGACTTAGCAGCATCAATTAAATTAACTTTTTGATCTAGAGTCAATTCTTTTAGCTTGCGTTTTGACATCGTAATTAATGACTTGTGTCAAATAGAGCAGAGATGATAACAGTACCAAAGATAACTGTCTGTGTTTACATTACTCCACCCCCCTTCCCCTCGAATTGTGTGGTCGTCATGTGCATCTGGAAAATAACCTTAAAGCTACTCCAAAGATGCACTGCAATGTAGTGAAAACATCCAACTTGGATAGGTTTGCTATCATTTCGTGCAGATTTTCCCATCCAATGTCTAAGGTAGACAGGTGTCCAAAATATCCAGGGGTACCACAATGTTAACTCTATGGAAGCAATTCTGTGCATACAAAAAGTGGTCAACTTGACCAGGTGGCCAACATTTTCAGGTGTCCAACTATACAGGTTTCACTGTATTTGCAACAAGTGCTATATTATAATTATATTAAAGAAACTATTTGGCAACAAACACAGTGTTAACAGATGGGATTTTAACACCGCATTTTTTTTACCATCGCCCACTTTGCACTGATGTGCAATTTGGAATTTTCATGTTGATTTTCATTGGTAGATCCGGGTGATAAAAATGTATGACATGGAACCCTATATAACCTTTCCTTATGAAAACATAATATACTTAATTTTAGTATAAGTGACTTTGCTATAAAATACGGGTACTCCATTTTTCCGAATTGACTATCGTACATAATAATCATGTAACAGATTTACAGTATTCTTTTACCCCTGCAGATGGTCTTGTACAGTTCGTCATGCTGTTTTCTATGTACACAAATGGGAAAATCCTGCTTTCTGTGGATGGTCCAGCAAATCGTTTGTCGTTTCTCAACGGTATTCGGTTCCTGAGCATAGCGTGGATAGTACTTGGACATACTTTTGCAACACCAACAGGAATACCTTCTTTCATTGGTAAAGAATTAACATTTTATTCAGAAAGAATATGCTGTGTATAACCTTTATGTCGACATGTACAGTATATTGTTAAAATACATTTCAACTACAAAAAATACCTGTGTACCCGGCATACACAATCTGCTCCATATAGCGAAATATATAAATTGTGAAAAATAAATATTTAAATATTAATTTTATTAATTTGCAGATAGTTACACTCCTATGACTAATCTAATCGGAACCCTTAAAGGGCAACTGGCATTTGGTGGATTACATGCAGTTGACACTTTTCTGTTTATAAGGTAAATATTTATGTTTTAAATAAGGTCGATGCACTTGTGATTAAAAATATTAATGTGATAAATTGTCACTTCAGCGGGCTTCTGGTTACTTACGTAGTATTTCAAAATTTGAAGAAAGATGGACACATAAATCCAATTTCTTTCTACCTTCACAGATATTGGAGGTGGGTCTTGTATTGAATGCAGTCAGTCGTGCATGGCGTTTTGGTGTGTGACGGTGTCATAGTTTTGAAGAGTTCTATTTAAATTTAGGGCTAAATTATAGACGAATCACATTAAAATTGCGTAATACTGGTCAAGTTGAAATCATTGCGACGTTATTTATTTTCTTGCGATGTGTTCACCCAAAACTGAATTACTGAAATATTTAAAATTTCAAGGCGTGTATGAGCAGCATACGAGGGGGATAAAAAGCTTGAGAACTTATTTTTTTAAAACGTATTAAAAATATCACAATTTATTTGGCAGCGTCCACTTCAAAATAGTCTCCTTGAGAAGCTATAATTTTTTTTCCACCATCGCTTCCACTGCTGGAAGGACCCTGAGAACTCATCTTCTGGAATTGCCAGTCGTTTGACCGCTATAGCGACTTTTATAAAGATACGTTTAATGCATAATCCAAAATACCATAAAAATAAGGAATGAATCAACCGACCATTATAACATAAACCGTTATATACAGCGTTCACTCTACCTAAAACTAAAATTCTGGAAGGGGTAGATAGGGAAGGGGAGGAAAGCAGTTGTAATTCTCTGGTGTTAATTTTCCTCTAGGCAATCTCATTGTTCAGAAAACCAGAATTTCTTCTGAGTTGGAAATGGATAGACTCTTCCTCTGATTCTCTGACAAAATTTTTGTTTTCTGAACAATGGGTTTCCCCAGAGGCAAATTAACACCAGAGGATTACACCTGCTTTCCTCCCCTTCCATATCCACCCCTTCAAGAATTTTAGTTTTAGGTAGAGTGAACGCAGTATATCAAGATTTCGCTGTAATTAAACTTTTCATGGGTGAACACATTGGTAAAAACGAAATGCTATTCATTCTAGCTTAGCAACTTGTGCAGATTTATTACATTAATTAGGTCCAATGTCTTCTTCAAACCATGACACCAGCACCTGCAAAAACACCATGCATGACTTGTATTATGTAGTTGAGAACTATAGCTAGATAAAGTGAAACATCATTTTTGCTGTCCATGTGTAATTACCATTTTCTATAATCAAATGCTTCCAGCTGACAATGGAAAGTGGAAAGTTTTTGTTAGTCTAGTCTTATATCGACTCGGCTAGTGAAAGTGCATTTTAAAAATCGCAGATAATGACTAATACTGCTGCAGTTCGCAGCAGGACAAAAGGGTTGATAGATCACCTGAGAAATCAAACAATTTATAAAATAGGTATCTCAATACTCAGAAAAATTGTTTTGCATTTCAGGTATTGTAATTCAGTGAATAGAGTTTTTTTTACTCTTGCCTGTTCAATGCTTAAATTGTAACATAAATTTTAACCCAATAATCAAAAAGAACCTTTCCCAAAGAACCTTAATATGTATACGTAAGTTTATCGTATTTTTTTTAAAGATGTTTGCTAACATTAAGCTTGTGTAAGAAACTGACAAACCTTGGTAATTTAATACTTATCGCAAACTGCAAAAGCATTTTGAGTCAATCACAGGCACAAGTGTAAGTCTGGTTCCACTACAGAGCTAGAGCAGTCTTTGGCGCAGTGACTTGTTTTCACCCGGATCCCTCCTCTCATGAAGCAGTTCAACTGAACCAACCACAACGTTGGGGATTTGTGCATATAGTGATCATGTCACACTGTGTCCTCTTCCTATTCTGTTGTTAGTAATGGCTGCTGATATATTTGCCATGTTGTTATAGTTGTGTTGCTAATCTGCTACCATCCTTCATCATCAAGCTTTACTTATTCCTGAAAGGCAAACAAGTCACAAGCTATACTGTTGCAGTGCTCCAATCAAGCTACTTCAAATGAGAAGACAGTAAAACCCTGTAGTAATGTGTTTAATGATGGGGTAACCTCTCCCAAAGGTCGTGAATTTCCTAAACATGTTAGCAACTACTGTTGCGAAATCGAACAATTACACGACATGTGATATGTGACGTAACCGTACAAACCGGTGACCCAACTTACCTCGGCGATAATGTTACGTCCCCAAGTCAGTCGCTATGAGCGAGCTGCTCCAAGCGAATCTCTTCTTAGAGTTAAAAATATCGTCCTAACTTCTTTCGCAAAGTGCACGAGTTGTGCCACTGTGTTAAATAAAACAAAATTTATTACAATCTGCAATCAAACGTGCGCTCACTCATTTACTGGAAACGGACTATCCTGTACAAAGGAACGACACGCAATTTTCCGCTGCGACAAAGTTATTGAACCAACAATAACTACAGGTTATGGGCCCAGACTGGGAACAGTCTACGAGATTTTCCAGTACTCCAAGCTGCTAAAACGGACGAAAAACGACATCATCGACAGAAGCGAGACAGCAACGTGCGAGCGGCCATCTTGTACTGCGAATGCGGATCGTTAGCGAAGATCCGAAGTTAGAAAACGGAGCGGCAAATTTCTGCGAGCTTAAAAACTAAGTATCCAGCGACCATCGAGGGAAAATCGAGGTGCAATCCAGCAAAAAAACCCGGTAAAGTGCATTTTTTACTACTTACAAGTGTCTGAAACCATCAAGGAAAAGTAGTGCAACGAACTTACGACGCAGGCGCGGCCGACACGTGGCGCGGCAGCCATCTTTTCTCTACCGTAGCGACCAATCAGCGCTTGACACCTGCGAATAACGTGTCAGCAAGCGGAAAAGTGACATCGACGGCCGAAGTTCGACGATCGGCATTATTGTTCATCCAAAAACATTATCAGCAAACACGGCGAACACTTCAACGGTAAAAATCCTTTTTTTCGAATTCGAAACATTGGAGAGTGCGGAAAACGAGCGACAGTGACTGCAGCGGCGGCCATTAGTCTCCTGATCTGCAACCAAGGCAACAGCGGCCATTAGTCTCCTGATCATCCAACCAAGGCAACGGCGGCCATCAATCTCCCAACGGCGAACATTACTGTGAGAATATCGATACACCTCTTTCTCTTTTTCGAGTTCGTAATTTCGTATTTACAACGTTTACTGTGAATATTTCGGTATACCATATCGTGCAACTACGTTTACCTGATATCCTTTATTTATCGAATGAATGCAACTGTTCTCCTACTCCTCTTCGTATTTGTTGTAACCGTGAATGTTGAAGGTTTGACCACACCGAAGGGATATTTAAGCAGGCGTACCTCCCGTAAATTTCCGCTACCCGGGATCCCTAGTGAGCTAAATACTCTGCGACTTGCTTTGTCAGCTACAGTACGTTTCAGCGACCGAAAGATATTGAGTTTGCAACGCAGTATTTGTCTAGAGGTAAGTTTCTGGTTTTCCTGGCGGGAAAATAGGTGTAAGGCAAAACCACCGCAGTGGGTGACAGCCTGTACTCTACTATTCACTCCATTCCTCGAACCATCGCTTGACGGTTCTCCCCACAGAGTGAAGCCATGGGTTTCGTACCCAGACACGCAGATCGACCCAAGCGAGTAAGCGAGGCGCGCGGCCGTTTAAGCGAACCATTAAAGCGCATTGTAGCGAACAGTGTAGACGAAATCCCTAGCATAGAACATTTTCCCCAGTTTCCCAAGCTAAACCACACTAATTACTTGTATTGGTCGGTACGCGTCCAAGGAATTCTAACCGGCAAAGGATGTTGGCAAATAGTTCGCAATGGCATGGAACAGCCACCAACAGCAGCCCAAATGGGAAAAAAAACGAGAAAGCAATGAGCGTGTTGTTAACAGCAATAGATGATAGTTGTATCGGAGAAATCCGAGGATTAGAAACAGCTAAGGCGATCTGGGACAAACTAAAGGAAACCCACGACAAATGCGATGAATGGCATGGCATGCTTGCCCTAACTCAGTACGCAACGATGACGAAACAGTCAAACGAGACAATGCTGGCGTACTGGATGCGTAAAGAGGAACTCCTTTACAAAATTAAAAACGCGGAAATTACCATTTCTGACAAACAGGCGGCTATCCATCTACTCATGGGTTTACCAAGCGAATACGATCATCTCCAGCGGACAGTCACGCTAAGGGACGCACACTTCGACTTGACCAAGTTCAAGTTCATCCTTTTGGAAGTAGAAGCGAAAATTGAATCGGACAAGACACAGAGCAAACTCAGCGAAAGAATCGCAGCGACGTCCATTAGAAAACCGTACCGATCACAACGCCCTCGAGGCAGTGACAGTTTACATCAAAGCGAACGCGAGTATGTTAGCGACAAACGAAAACAGCATCAATCGAATGCGCAGGAACCGCAACAATCATCCTCTGGAGATCAACGGCGAACGTCTCCAGGAAATAGAAAATATGATTCGAGAAAAACACGCTGTTACGGATGTCAGGGATTAGGACACATAGGACGCAACTGTCCTAAATATGGTGACCAGCTGCCCAAACGAGCAGACCATACAGAAGACGGCCCGAATGCATCAACTGATCATAGCAGCAAAGCAACGCAGCATGGCGTGTGGTCAGCAGCGCAACCCAGCGATAAAGTGCTTAAAGACACACAACATCCGATGAGAGCAATATCATACAATGTATGGATATTAGACAGCGGTGCAACGGACCACATGTCTGGTCATCGTGCAAAGTTTACTGAACTACGAAATCACAACGGTAGTATAAGAGTAGCCGATGGACGCATGATAACTGCCGTAGGAATTGGCACTATTCAGCTTATCCTAACGCCTGAATGCGGCGGATCGCACATAACTCTGACTAACGTTCTGTATGTGCCAGATTTAAGCGCAAATCTACTTTCCATTCGAAAAATCACAGAGCGAGAACAAACAGTCGAATATACCAAACAAGGTGTAACGGTGCACGATCCCAATGGCGTAATAAGTGCCAAAGCCCAACTTCTAGGTAACTTGTATTGCATAATAGAAGCAGACGTGTCAATGACCAAAGAAGCGATACTACAACAGCGCAATTCTCGCCTTCCACAATCGGAAGTGGAGAAATGGCACGTTCGCTTATCGCACTTGCATTACCCAGCAGTGCGGCGCATGCTTAACCTCCCTCCGAAGAGCGATAAAGACGATCTTTGTGAAGTATGTGCGGCAGGGAAGATCACAGCGTACCCCTTCCCAAAAGGTCAAGCTACTAGAGCAACTAGTCCACTAGAGTTAATACACTCGGACGTAATGGATGGAGGCTCAACCACGCATCAAGGCGAACGCTACGCGCTCATTTTCGTAGATGACTACACACGCTTCGGAATAACATATTTGCTTAAACGCAAAAGCGAAGTCCTTGAAAAATTCAAGAACTACGTAGCCACAGCGGAAAACATGCACAACAAGCGAATAAAATGTCTCCGATCTGATAGAGGCGGCGAGTATCTATCAACAGCTATCGAAGAATCCCTGAAAAGCAGAGGCATACAACGGCAGCTAACAGTGGCATACACCCCACAGCAAAACGGCGTAGCCGAAAGGCGAAACCGGACCTTAACTGAGGCAGCGCGATGCCTACTACTACAAAGCGGGCTACCCACGAAGTTCTGGGGCGAAGCCATTTGTTGTGCGACACATACACGGAACAGATGTATCTCTCGAACATTGAAGTCCAATACGACTCCATACGAAATGTGGCTTCAACGCAAACCTAAGTTCGAACATCTCAAACCATTCGGATGCGCCGCGTGGTACAAGTCACAGCAAGCAAAGGGAAAATTCGACCCTAAAGGCATTGCAGGAATACTAATCGGATACTCACCATTATCCAAAGCGTATCTCATTTGGGATAATAAACGTCAAATTACAGTGACAACGCGAAACGTCATCTTCGATGAGAAGAAGTTTCCCGGTCGTGAAAGTGAGATACGCAATGAACAAGAGAATCAAACAGAAAACCCCTAAGCCATCATAGATAACGAAAGCATGAACGATGCGGAAATAGACCTACCACAAGAGCCATTAGAGGCACCAGGTGGCAATAATGCTCGACCAACACCAGATCGCTCGCAACCTGGAAGCAGTCGAGACCTGAATACAAGAACTCGTAAACCTACACCGATACGAGGCAGCACAAGATCCGGACGGGTCGTTAGGCCACCGACCTGGACCAAGGATTATTCATTGAAGATAAAAGAACCGCGTACCCATATCACAACGAACGAAGATATAGCAACCCTAGATCCTCGTAACTACAAAGAAATGTTTTCAAACCCACATCGCGCAGAATGGGAGCGCGGCATCCGCGAAGAATATGACAATCTAGCGCGGAATCGAGTCTGGACCATCGTGAAACGTTGCGAAGGTATACGGACACTAAAGACGAAATGGGCGTTTAAGCTCAAACGGGACGAACATGGAAATCCCACACGATTCAAGGCAAGGCTAGTGGCTTTAGGAAATCAGCAGCGACCGGGCCTCGACCACGAGGAAACCTATAGCCCTGTGATAAAAATGCGTACTACAAGAATCTTACTGGCCCTTGCAGCCGAGAAACGCTGGGAAGCTCATCATATGGATATCACATCCGCCTACTTGACAGCTGAACTAGATGAAGAGACATATGTAGAGATCCCTGAAGGTTTCAATGAATTCGGAACGTCGGCAGCGAAAATGCATGGAATCGAATTACCGGTAAATGGCAATTTGGACCCGACGCGATGGATATTCAGACTGAAGAAGTACCTTTACGGACTTCACCAGTCAGGGCGAAAGTGGAATCAACATCTCAACGAAATTCTTGCAAAGGAAGGACTTGTGCAGAGTAAGACGGATCCTTGTGCGCATTTCCATTCCAAGCGAAAGATCATTGTCACAACATATGTAGACGATCTGGTGATCTATGGCAAATTAGCGGCCATAACATCGTTCAAGAAATCTGTAGCAAGCCCCTTCCAATGCAAAGATCTAGGAAAGGCAAGAAACATACGCGAAATTGATATTGCAAGAATTCAGAATGAACGATTGCCGTCCTGCGTCTACCCCACTTATACCAAACGAGAAACTTGAAAAAACCAAATCTGGAGAAGAATTGGAAGCGCACGCAGCCGCTAGATACAGAACGCTCATAGGCAGTTTACTCTATCTTGTCGCAGGTACTAGACCGGACTTAAGTTTTTGTGTAACGTACTTAAGCCAATTCTGCCACAATCCAAGCAAACAGCACGAGACTGCTGCCTATCATGTACTACGCTACTTGAACAAAACATGCGCGAACGTTCTAACCTACAAACCAAGTGGCGAACAACCCGTTATATACGTAGACGCTGACTGGGCAACCGATGCCACAGATCGTAAATCATTTACGGGCTACGCAACCATATTAGCCCACGGCGCCGTCGCATGGTCAACGCGAAAACAGAGCCTAGTAGCTCTAAGTACACTCGAAGCCGAGTATGTTGCGCTAGGTGAAGCGATGAAGGAATGTCTGTGGATGCGAAATCTGTTGGCCGAACTGCATCTGAATGACTGGTGTTCATCACCAACCAAAATCTTTATTGACAACCAAGGCGCGCTAAGACTCGCGGAAGGTAATGC
>WWPM01024034.1:0-30883 GCA_023279145.1 Glomeris maerens | reverse complement strand
AGAAGGTATCTGGTTCGCAGAGTTCACCAGACATCTTCTCCAAAAATCCAATGTGAGCATATTGAAACCAGAAGGGAGGATGTTCCCATACTGTGCACGAAAGCAGTGACTCATCAACCCTTTTTAAAAGATGTATATGTACATCTGTATCCTATAAAACTGTACATCAATTTACAGAAGCGTATCAAAACGTGTTTCACTTTTTCTTTTATTATTATTATTGTTGTTGTTAAGAAAAGAAGGAAAAGTGATGTATTTTAATGCGGGATAAAATCGTGAAATTGGGGAACGTTGCCTCAAATTACTGGCCATGGATCTGGAAAACATTGTGAAGATAAAACCCTTTCATATATGGTAGGCTACACACTGAAACTCCCCCACAGAGTAGTGCAACAGAAAAGAAATATAGACAGCATATGAAAAAGTTTTAAGAAATTCCCCCTGAAGGTTAAGAAACTGAATATATTTTAAATGCTAAAAAAAACTATAAAACTTAGAGACCTAATAAATATTTCCTATAAATAAATCATTAGTCAATTATTTATACAGTCAATATTGTAATTGCATGTGTCATAATTTTCTAAGTGCTAAAGAAAATAAATGCTGCATTTTGTTTTATAACACTGGACATACATTACAAAATTTTCAGATTTAAAGTGCAGATAAATTAAAAAATATACTATGGTGGGTTCGCACTCAAGGTTGCAGCGATTTCAACTTTTCACGAAATCCTAACTTTGTAAATTGCAATTATATTCCACCATATTTGATTTATTGTCACTTATAATGAGATTTTGCTTGGATTACATTAAAGAGAATGTTTCAATTGATTTACATTAATCAGGAATTAACTCCGTTTATCTATAACTAGTTCAATTTTGAGTGCGACCAAACAAGGTGGACTACTGTCATAAACGTCTTACCATTCCTGAACACAACTTTATTTTATTACCGAATTATTCATCATTAAAGAAAAAACCCGCAGTTCCATAGGCTTATCAAATTTTATAATGTTGGATAAACCTTGGCACAATTTCTAACGAGTTTTTCTGCAATATAAACTTAATTCTTTGTGTTGGCTGTATGTTAGATATTTCCAAACAAATCTGAACGACCTGTTTCTAAATCTGCTGGGAAAACCGTTAAAAATCGTTGCAGTATTATTATACAGTAGCTGAATTTGAAAATGAATAACGTGTAAGGTCACAAACGGGAAGTTAAATGTAAGTCAGCAAGGAAAGGGAAATTGCACCACGTGACGTCACATTTCACATCATATCCCTTCGCATTTCCTCTCATCAGTTACATCTCATTTTGATGAGAAACCCTACCCTGAATAGATGGAACAGAAATGTAAGTTTCCTAATTTAACCACTTGACCTCATATCATGCACATATACCCCCCTCTTTGCTTCCAGTAAACATATAAACTCCTACGGCCAAATGATCTGATGTCATTTGTTTCACGAGCTTCTCTCCAAACTGTACCTCTAATAACTTATTATTACAATCCTTACAAATGGTTTCACGTGGCCAACCGAAAACTACTCTAAAACTCAGTGGTTTGAATCAATTCTTTATTTAATTTTTGTTTCCAATTATTCTCAGTTAACCTCCTTAGTGTCTTAATTTACATGGCAAAGTTAGTATATATCCTACTGTTCAATATTCCCAACAGTTTCAGACTTGAATACAAATTAGCTAATATTGTTACTGTCAAAGAAATCAACTTTGTATATAGTCTAAATAAGGACAACGTGAACTGAATCTAAATTGTGTAATCCCAATCCCGATAGTTTGAGTTAATCCTTTGTCCATTTGCATTAACTTTTCTCTTAAAGTTATTCATGCTCAACTAACTTTCAAAAACTTCCTCCGTACTTGAATAAATTCCTCTAAGTTCCCAATAGTTTCCGACTTCTATTCAATTATTAATGAATTCATGAAGAGGAATGATTCCATTAACGTCTCCAACAACCTCATGATTGACAGCCAATGCTACTTGAATCGTGTTAGTAGATGTCAAAAGAAATAAACACTGCTTATAATCCCACACCTGAATTGAAATTTATAGGGAATTCCATTTTACTTCCAGGTTCCCCTGCCAACATTGTTGGGGTTCCCTGTTGCGTCTGACTGCTAAATCCTCTTTAAAAAATATGTATAATCTTTTTCTTCATGCAGTATTCGCCACGTGGGGCAAGAAGATGAGTAAGAAGATGGAGCAGCTGCGGCGTGCCGATGGCAAATCTCGGAAGCAAAGTCACGAAGAAACTACCGCGATGAACCACGCCAAGAAATCCGAGGACACCATTTCTTTGGAAAACAGTGTTTGTGGGCGTGTAATCCCAGAGACTTGGAGGCCGAACTGCAACATCTACAGAAGTGCTTCTGCATCCAGGTTGTGCGCACCGACGATTAACCAGTCTGAGACCACGACAACATCCAATGCAGTCAAAAGCTCTGAACCTAGCACGGATGCAGATACCTCTTCCTCTTCTTCTTCTTCTGCTTATCCAATTAAGACAATGAGTTGTGACAATCTAGATGCCCTCGGAAAGATTCCTGCCAACCGTAAGAACGCCTTTCCGTACGCGTACCTGCGCTGTCGGCTAGGCACGGTTCCCGAAGAATACCTGGGAGGAGCCGGCAATGTGGGGACAACGGTTATTACCAAAGGTGACAAAAGGGTAGATAGACTGTCCAGTGCTAACTTGTCTTCCAGAGCACTCTCCGAAGAATCCCTCACCAAAGTCATCGACCAAGGTGCGCCCGAGTCCGAAGGCAACTACGTCAAGCTGCGCAACCTGGGAGCGCACCGTTGCCGGAGTCACTCGCTCAGCTTGGTGTTGCCTGTGAAAGATATTGTGGAGGAAGACGTTGACGTTTACGCTTGTGTGACTGGTGTTAGGTCTGACGAATCAGGTTACGAGAGCGATGGCACAAGGACCGTGTCGGAAAGTCCTCTCGATACTCCAAAGAAATGTCACGAAAGTAACGCGCTGCCAGAAGTCTGTTCTTCGCTGAACGTCAAGAGGAGATCGTCGTACGATTCAGCAACAGTTCCTTCTAGTGGTGCCCCAACTCATTGGTTTACTCCATGTCCCGGCCCTGGTAAGGTCTCGCTGCTGCAGCAGGAACAAGAGAACTATGGGTCACTTCCCCGCGAGCCGCGCCGACATCTTCGCCAGCATCAGCGTACCTTGTCGTGCTCCAACCTTCTCGCAAGCACGGTACATGCGACTGGTGGTGGACATGCGAAGATTGTGGTGGTTCAGCTTGTTAAGGATGTATCCGGAGAGCTGGGCATCTACATTACAAGCCATGTAGACACATCCGTAGGGCTGCGCGGCTACGTAGTTGCGCATATCGAAAAAGGAGGTCTCGCCGATAGGTACGTTGCATTCTTATAAATCTCTCACATATGGAATATCCATGAGGTTTGGCAAAGTATTTTTATCTATAAACTTCTCCAGTATAATAAATCCATCACCACGTTGATGGTTGGATTCTCTCTCTTCCTTCTTCGGCTGATCGGTGTGGGAGTTATCGCTGCAGCCATGACCGAATTAGGTGTTCATTTGTAAAACCACACCCTTGTTTTCTTATGTGTGTGTGTTTGTGCAGAGATGGAAGATTACAAGTCGAAGACGAACTCGTGGAGGTCAACGGGCGAAAATTACGAGGAGTAACTCTTGAAGAAGCCAGGAACGCGCTCCGCAATACTTCAAGGGATGTCACATTGTTGGTCGTCAGGAAAGTACGTATACTAACTAATATATACTACATCTCACCTAACACTGACCTTCCAATGAAGATTGGTTTGCGAGATATACGTGAAACTTGTGACACGATGTCCATGCTGGCCATGGAGTAAACATTGCCTAATTAGGTGGTTCTTACAAGTTTTTATATTAAAACAAAATCTGCGCAATGTGCTATATATAATCTCAATTCAATATTATCTATATCCAATATCTTAATCTTGAATGTACAATTGTATTATATCTTTAAGGAACTGATATGATTTCCTGAAAAGTGCTTTCAAAGATCGAGAAATCACATAAAGTTGCACTCGGCATTCAAGAATGTAAGAGAATATTTGTGGTAGGTTTGCATTTGCTCATTTTACACACACCACAAGAAAGTTAACAAGAACAAGCTTCTGTTTTTGACAACAGACTTCTATAGAACTGGTTACAGTAACCGTGCAACAAGAATTGCAGATTAAGTCTCATTTCCTTCCTTATACATTCTTGTTTGTCACTTTCTACTTTATCTTGCTGTCTTGCTAGACAATGCTGGTTCATATGCTGAAAAGAGCATTAATCAGATTCAATCTTCATTCTCGAGGTCAGTGTTGGAGTGAAACCACTTAGGGGGACAACACCTACTAGTCCCTTGCACCGTAATGAATATTGAAATTTCCCTGAAACACTGCCATGTCTTTCGATATAGAACACTCAGGTAACAGGGGAACCACCCATCGAAAATTCACAAGATTCCCATCCGAGTGACCTCAGGGCATCTGCCTTCAACTTCGCAACAGTTTCAGGTGCAGATAGTCAGGTAGGTGTTGGAAAAAGATCGCCTAATGGTTGGCTATATACGTGTTACTGCATACTTTGGTTGTTTGTCTCCTTTCAGATCTGCAGCAGCGGTCTTTGCACGCTCCCACGCAGGCGCAAGTCTTCAGTTTTCCAGATCCACACAATAGTCTTCGAAAAAGGATGTGGGAAAAAGAGTTTGGGCTTCAGCGTGGTGGGTGGCAGGGATTCTCCAAAGGGTCACATGGGAATATACGTGAAAAGTATTTTCCCAAACGGACAAGCGGCCGAGACCAACCTACTGAAGGAAGGTATGCGACCTATTGCAATGAACCCCGCAGTAATGTATCTACAGAAAAAAACCCTTACCGTGTCTAATGTACCTGAATTGGGTTTTTTCTATCAAACATAATGATTAGGAGACGAAATTTTCACTGTCAATGGGCAAACTATGGAAGGATTATCACACACTGAAGCCATCTCCCTCTTCAAAAGGATCAAACAGGGAAATGTCGTGTTGCACATTGGTCGGAAAGTCTCCAATCCAAGAAGGTAATGCAGCTGTATGTCCAATAAATGAACCATACAAGCAGATTGTCAAGAAAGATATGCCCAATAAATAAACAACGAGGAAATAATTCTTTTACAAATTCCTGTATTTTGACGCGTTTCTTTTATATTCCTATTTTCAAGGGTAAAAATATATGTTTTCCAAGAATTCCCGTAAATGTAAAAAATTAAATATCTGCAACTGAATTAGTTGAATAATGTTTTAGCCCTTTAAAAATTAGGGACACTGATAATTTTTTGAATACATTACTGTATCACAATGACTTTCAACAGCAAATATTTGCATTATTTAAGTTACAATCACCAATATTGACAGTGTTTCTAATGCAGCTGCAATAATGGTAAACATCTTATTTTATGGACTAAACTTTGTTATAAATTCCTACATTATTAACTAAATTCCAGCAATATCAACCAAACCTTCCTATAAAGTCCTGTCCATTTTCAAACTACATTTCCCTATATACGGTATAGTGATTGTATAAATAGGACACTTAGAGAAAGCAGCAAAATATTAATTCAATAGTTTTCACGGAATATCGTCAAGTGTCCTATTTATATGACCACCACTGTATAATTTTCACTTGACAGCCGGCATATACATACCATAAATACCAACACCTATTCTGTCATTCTAACTATGCAAATTGCCTGAAGCAGAGAAGTCACAAAGGAGGAATATGCTTAAAAAAAAGTGTTGCATAATTCGGGGAAAGAACTTCCAGGTTGTTGTTATGTAAAGAACGACACGGATCTATTTAAATTTGCCACAAACTTGTCACGGCTTTTACTTAGCGTTAAACATGCAAATAACTTTCCTTTTTTCTCATTACAGCACGTCTATTTCCCAGTCATGCTGCCAGTTAGAGATCTTGAACACTTGAAGAGCTAAAAATGAAAAGTGTCATCCTCGCACCACTCAAGTATCGCAAGCGTATCTCAAGCCATTTTTCTTTTATTCTGAGAAAATCTGTGCCGAAAGCGTTCAGTATTATTTTATCCTCCTCCTCATTGATGTACTCTGAATAAATACAGCGCTAAACAAGACTTGTTACTTGTTTTTGCTTAAAGTGCGCTGTTTCTCGGCATGCTCGACGATCTTCTCGTCAGTCGGCAGGCCCTTTCGTCGCCGTACGGCATTCATGTACCTTAGGGCACGGTTTTCAGAATCTGCCCTTTCACCGAAAAGTATGATCTCCTCTTCAGTATTAGGAACCCAGAATGGATCGGTATCAATCACCTGTTGGAAAAATTGCACACAATCTCTCGGATTCATCGCCAGACGGATCCACGTATTGTATAACCTGCCAAGTCAATTTGCAACCACAATCGCCAAGCCAAAGAAGAAATTGCACAAATACATTCACCAATATCCCCACAACATACCAATAAATAATATTCCCAAACATGCAAAGAGCTGAACATATACAAGAAGCCGGAATAATGCATGTTTAGCAAATAACTAAGTCTTAAATAATGTCCGGTTGAGTTTGGTGTACAATTTGGAACCATATCCAGTTAACAACCTCGTTTCTTGAACTATACTATACATTTGAACAATCTAAATTAAAATTAAGCAAGGGAAAATAACTTCTACTGAAAATTTCAACTTATTTGTATTGTCTGGCCTTGTTAATCTGCATACCACATTCAGCACATTGCAAATGAAGTAACCCAGCAAAGAATTAGGTCTATTGGTCTAATCAAGATAATCATAATATTTATGGCATGTGATACTGTTCAACAACATGATCAGAGGTAAACTGTAAAACGCAATCCCCTACTGATTAATAAACCTCTTTGATTTTTGTTTTAGTACATTGAGGATTATTCTAACTTGTGTAATTTCTAAAGTTGTGTTTTCCCTATTAATTTATGTGCAGCACCCATTGCAAAGAAACCCGAGTGAAACTACGCAAATACGTCACGGTCATGTATACTGGAAACAAGGCAGAAAATTTCAGGTACGTATATACATATGTCAACAAGGATCCTCCTCGATCACATATCTGCGAATATATTTGCACTTGGTTTATGCATGTTGATATTTATTTTATGAACATGATCGAGTCTCTAGTTAGTTTGCTGCATCGAGTGCTAGCTCCAGAGTTGATTTTGAAGGTGCGGACAGCAGAATGGGACCAACAACAACATACGAGTACTTGGAGGATTTACGCAAAGCACATATAAGCAACTTGACTGATTTCAGATTGGACATCACATTTCGCTCAAACTAAGGTGGAAAAGACTAGAACTATACATACTACAAATCCGAAACGAGAAGCCAAAAAGCCTACACACTATACTTGAAAAGTTCTGTGTTTTCATGAATGAAGTGTGCTTATATGATGGGTGTGCTCAGGGTTTGCTATGTTTGCTTAAGAATTTGGGGGTTACTTGCTGCACCCCGGCCCTTGTGACCCTAACGAACCCAGATCACATGTATCCACAAGCAAACGCAGCCAAGTGGGTGGATTGTTGTGACCTCATCGTCTGGGTTCACCAGGTACGGTCCACCAGCACTTGTCATTTCCATAATTACATTCACCTGCACATAACATTTTGAATGCGAATTCCATTTGAATTTGAAAGTGCAACCAAATTGCATACAGTGAAAGTTTTATTACTTGCTGCGCTTCAAGGAAGGTCTTAAGCATCCTGATTTCTAAGAAACAGAATTGGCTAACTGGTAGGTATATAATATGACACAAATAATTTCAACAATGAATGCTTCTTTTTTTAAAGTAGAACTGAAGCAAACTTAAATTGTTATTAGTCATCTGGTCACAAATCTGATTGGTTTATGTTGAACTGCTTATTGTCTCAAATAACTAACTGCTAACTACAATGTCATCTTTAGTAACTAAATTCTTGAGCATCTATAAAATTAAGAAAATTCTGTGTATATATTGCATCTTGTATTCCATTTTCTTTCAACAATTCAGTAATCTTTATCCTATTATTCCCATAATTCCCCTCAACACTTCGCAGATCTTGTTTATCCCAATTAGAATTATGGACAGTTTTAAAATTGATAACCAAATACAATATGTGTTAGCCCCCTTATGACAATTATAAGAATAAGCTGTTAATCTTTCAAAAAATCTGAATGCAGTCTGCAAAAAAAGCACATGCATTGATACACAAATATGCCAAGCAGTAGCAAAAAAAAACACAGGGCTGTAAATTAACAACAAGCTTTCCCAAATCAACAGCACTTATAGCAGAGCCACCTGGTGCGTTAAAAGCGAAACTCCCAAATACAGTAAAAGTTGCAAGAAGCGCAGCACCTGACACCACATGCGCAAATAAATGAATAAATATGCAAATTTTGGTTTCCTACCTCCCAGTGGCTGAAAAGGAGTTGGGGCATGGCTAAGCCGCTGGTCTGTTTCCGGATCTCGTTGGCAAAATGAAAACTCTCGATGACCGGAAGTGTTGCCGTGACATTGAAGGTCCTGGACCCTTCCTGCATGTGTTCCTGAAGGACTCGCCCGTGACGCTTTGCCAACACTGCGTACATTTTACCTGCAATTACACACAAAAAAAGTGGCACACATGCAATTAGCACCTGTACAATTCAAACAAACAATATAGTATAGTAGCAGTTTATTTTAATGCGAAGTCTAGAAGAAGGAAAAGAAGCAAAGAAGCACGAAGGAAAAGGGAAAGATGTTGTTATATGCCAGGTGCAGCACACAAAATTTCCCATTCTCACCCCTCTAAGCTCCCAAATCTGCCAATTGACAGCTACAATTCAAAAGCTATTACCACTCTGTTCTGTCAGTAAACTGTAGGTGAAAAATCATGCAAAGTGCTGCTATGTTGCACAACAACAGGCCCATGCTGCACGACACAAACGCAATATCAAAATGCTGGAGGAATATACTCCATTTCACTTCAACCTGCTATTAAATGGAAAGGGCTAACAAAACCACATCAGGGCAGACATCTTGGAAAAATTTAACGCTCTATCCCCGAGTTCTATCCCAAGTTCAACTGATAAAACAACATCCTGATGTCATATTCAAAATTTATTTCTTAAAGAAATCTTACATTTTTCGTTGGGCAGTTGGGTGTGAAGGTACTATTTGACTGTGACAAGTTGCCATTTTGCAAAGTTACGAACTAATGTTTGTGACCAGATGATCTGCCACCGATTTTACTATATAGCTAGGCCATAATGTAACATGAATTTATATTCGTGTAGCAAAGCTGGTTTTTGGTTGAAAGGGGACATGAATGGATCGGACTGGCAGGTGTTGCAAATGGAGGTGCATTTTCCCTCTTTCTTTTCTTCAGTTGACACACCTGAACCTTATATAGGTGCACGTATACCGCAGAAAACCCCCATATAGTACCACTAGTATGCACAACCAACACACAACCATATAGTGTACATAAGATATATAAAACAGCTGTGCTTCTTGGAGAAAACGAAAGTTTCACGAAAACCAAGTTTGATCTTCAGTATGCTCCAAAAATGTAGGTACATACGAACATAATATACTTTCTTCTGTAGCTATAGGATATTAATCTAATTTTTATGCAACTGAAATTGATGCACTGCTGAATCATAGTTATTCATATATGCAAATGAAACATGAATGTTATTATAGCAATTTCAAAATTTGAAAACCTACTGGATCGTCTTGTAAATTAATTGCAAATATGCAACAAATGTTGATATTAACTTTGTGTGTTTAGAAATTAATTTGCAAGTTGGAAACGCAGAGATAATTCTTTTGAAAGGACTTAGTGGGGTTCGGACATGACCTTATACTTTTTGGTGTCCGCATAAACGTATACAAGGGCCTTACAATATTGAAGTATAGAAATATGCAGTCAAATATGAATGCAATCTAATGAATTGAAATCACATGCAGCAAATGGCACTGATATTTGTTTTCAAATCAAACATTTGGATCCCTGAAAACCTGTGCTCACTGTAGAAATACTCATTGCATCTATACATCAAACCGGAATTTGAAATTATGTAAGATGCAATATCAATTCCTCTGAATTAAACTATATTGTCGCACTATAGGTTTGAATTTTCTGTGCTTAATGTTGTTTCTCTCCTTTTTAAAGCTGTTTAAATAATTGTGAACTGCATTTAACTTTTGCACACGCAAATTATAGACGTTCCCCTTTTTCATTTTCTTTTGCTGTTGCCAAAACAAACCATGTAGTTTTTTTTTAAAAAAAAGAAACAGTTTTGACGGACTTTTTTGAAGAACCGATTTTTCGAGAGGTTGCATGGCCGGATGACCACCTCAATTAAAACCAATGTGATGTTTTGTGTTCTCCCCCCCACCCTCTTTAATCTCCTTTGCACCACAATTTTGGCTCCAGACAGTAGCTCATTACAGTGTGGCCACTTGGTCTTCATATTATACTGGTATCGATTGTTAGCCTGCAGGCACAACTTGAGGAAACAACCAGAAAACGCCCCATTGGATCTTCTTCCTTCACAACAAATGAATACAAATCGCATCCATTTGCCACTTTGCTTATGGACCCCAATGTGCACACACCCAACTTCTTTATTATTACATAAGAAGCTAACATGAAGCAAAACCTGACAATGTCTTAATTACTTAAGCATCTCACTTACATGAATAGAGTTCTTGGAAATTTTAAGATTTATCTCGAGGCATCTTCAGAATAAGGACATAATATAAGCACAGCCCATTTCAGTTCAACCTTGCATAAAATACTCATTGGATCTTGGTTAGATTCACTGGGGATGGGTATTGAATTCAAACCCCGCCCAGTTATAGGCTTTCCCAGCAGCCAATCACAGAACATTCCCCCCCCCCCCCAAGATGGCTGCCCTGGTCTTCTGCAAAATAAGTCCATTTTTCTATATAATAGTTACAGTAAGATGCATTTGTTTCAAAATTATGCATAAATATTTTGCTTATAGCTCACAATATGAAACACTTGATCAATAGCAATCTAATTTGAAGAGATAAAGGAATTTCGTTTTAAGAAAGTTGTTTATTTAAGTAAATGCATGTTTAATGTTAATTGTGCATTCGAAATTTGAATTTAAATTGTGGTTATGTACAAAATTACACTTTTGTAGGAGGATCTGGGATGATAATCTTCAGGAATCCACGATATTGTTTATGATGCACCCTAAACATGATGTAATACTCGCTATACTCTATTATAAATTGATAGAATGATAAATACAATGATTAAAAATGACAGCTGTATTATTTATGCACATCATTATCTTATTACCCATTTAACAATTCCAATTCACTCTATGAATATATACTCAATAGACAAATTAGAAACAGTGCAATGACCAGAGAGAGAGAGAGAGACTCGAGTACTTCATTAAAATTCAAATTACAATATGCTAATTATTTTATCCGATCACTCGTAAATTTAATTTCAAATTCAAGGCAATAAAAAATAAATATATAAACAAAAAAACCTGACAAATATCAAAGATTTTTCTACTATATAGGCTGGGGGGTGTGTCTACATATAACGACTGCATGAAATAATGCCAACAAGAAAATGATCTACCCAACCCAAGTATGTCCCATTACATCTTTTCTTGAAGGCGATATAGATAACAGGATAGTACTTGCATTTCAAACAAAATGATTGCTTTTGCACCATTCAAAAACGTTCAGGTGTTTTCTTTTTATTCTTTTTCCACTTGATGCCCCTCCCTCCTTCTCTCTCGCTCAACATATTCACCTCTTGAAATCACACAAGTGTTTCAAGCTACTTTTTTTCTTTAAAAAAAAGCAGAGTGTTGTGAAGTTGAAGACTTATCTGAAGTGAAACGGGTTTTCAAGTTGGAAACGGTTTTTGTGCAGCACGTGGCACGGAAGAAAACAGTTGTCCCTCTATTTCAGGGGTGAATGTGGTCATCTCCATCAGATGCAGGTTGTCATCATCAATAAGCAATCAGGGTTGGCGCCATGAGGGCGCCAACATCCGGGCATTACTCTATAGCTCTATATACCAGCCTAAAAGTCTATAGACATTGTCCTTCAGCTATAGAAAACAGAATTGGGGAATGATAAAATAAATACACATATAGAGCTGAACAGTGTGTTTATGGAGAAGAGCCATCATCATACTATAGACATATAGTCTATTTCAGTTCAACCTTTTGTAAATTGTTCATTGGCTTCCTTGGGGATGCATGGGCACATTCAAACCCCGCCTAGTTGTTAAAATAACTGAAATAAATTTTGTCGAATTCATATTGCCCTTATGTGCTGGGAACAAAATTATAAAGTTATGCTGTGAAAAGTTTAACTGAAATAGACTATAAGAATCAGGGTATGTATACATCAATTTAGGCAAAAATGTAACTGTTAGTGATAGGTTGGATACTCCTCTGTACGTGGGCGGGGCTTGTATGTGTCCCATCCCTGGTGATGAAACGTTTAGCCAATGAGAAATCTGCTAAAAGTTTCAAATTAAATATAGACTATATAAGGCATCAAAGGCTGTAATTTCGACAATTGTATTTGTTAATTGGCTGGATATTCTACGTGGGCGGGGTTTGTATGTGCCCAATCCCAAACAGGGAAACGTCTAGCCAATGAGGAATCCATGAAAGTTTGAAGTGAAATAGACTATAAGCATCAGAGCTGTAATTTTGACAATTGTAAATGGTTAGTGATTAGCTGAATGCCCTAAGAGGGCGGGGTTTGCACGTGTCAATTCCCTATAGTGGTGAAACGCCTAACCAATGAGGAATCAACTGAAAGTTGAAGTGAAATAGACTGTAGAATTGATGTACTGGGTGTCCAAAAAGTCTGGTAACATCGGAAAGGAGGAGTCCATAAAATTGCATGTATGACCAGAAAAAAAAACATTTTATCACAAAATGATTACTTGACAAAGGGGAAGGACTTGGCTCATAATTGGTTAATAATTATACTTGTAATCGTTCAAATTTAAGTTCAAATTCATGTTCTTGTTTATCCAATCAAGCATTGGGTTTGAAATCTGATTTTATCCAATGCAATTATAGTTTTTGAAACTAGATTCATTACTAAATTACATTTGCATTTCAAGAACCTTGGAGCATCTATTGAAGGCCAAACCGATGCTAACTTTGCCCTGTTTTGTCTTTTTTTTAGAGAAAACGAACTAGAAAATGGCAAAAAATGGAGGAGCAAATCGCAATTTTAGTTTTCCAGTGTAGTTACTAATATTATACAAAATAGGTGTGGTGTTTTGTGGAAAAAACAACATTGGCAAACGTTGTTGTCGAATTGCAATGACACGCTATTTTGTTACGCAAACCTAAATTAGTTAACACAATGGCATGTCGGTGTTAAATCACCCTAAACTTCTTACACTACACAAGTACGTTAATTCATGTATACATACATAGGATATACACGTGCAATTGCAGCAGAGTTGGGTTGGTCAGCTTACATTTCCTAAAACCTATATAACGTAACTATCAGCATCAAACAGCTTGTTTCTGCCGCACCCAGTTTTTCTCGAGATAATAGTGAGAAAAAATATTACACATTCACTATAGAGCAAACATCTGAAGAAAGCAACAAGAAGGTCAAAGAGGCTCGACCAAGTGAATGAAAAGCATTATTTTTTTCCACCTTCTTCTCTTAACTTTCTTATATATTTGTTTCTCCAGTCAATAAAACATGAGTTGGTTAATTTCCAGTCTAACCAGTTTGTCCAATCTCACGAAGCAAAATAAAACGAGAGATGTGGGGGGTAGGGGGAACAGAAATTAACCAAAAAAGGAAATGAAAATTATTAAATTCTGAAATTCCAAGACATAGTAAAAACGTATTTTTATCTATATGATATTGTTTATCAACTAACAGCAGAATTACAATGTAGTACTTTGCTAATTCAACAGCTGATTCAACAGCTAGATTTAGTCATAAAACAAAACTCTTCAAGATGTGAATGGTGAATGAAGAAACTTTACTAATGTATAATTGGCAATAGGAGCAATGATGTGAAATTTTCTATTATAATTTTAACATTATATTGTACTATTTTTTGAGTCTAGGTTTGCCCATGCAGGTATATCTACATGAACTAATATAGAATTTACTTGAAGGTATACCTGCAGGAAATTAGCAAAACTTTTCAGTTTCTCAGAGACAGGGGAGTGTTTTGTTTTAAGACCAGCACATTAATTCCGGACCCCAAATTAAAGTTATTGCCTGCCAGGTACACTTGAGAGATAATGTATCATAATTTCTGTATACATACATACTTCAGCTGTAATGCAGCACCGGAAATGACAGCGCCCTCTACATGCCAGTTATAATAATAAAGAAGGTCACATGCAGCTACATACAATTCGTCTCAGATTATTTTCTCTTAAAAGTTTTACCATGCCCCCAATTATTTCTGAATAATGTTATGTTCAGTACTGTATAACGCTTATTTTTCGCGCACAGCAAATTTCGCGAATTTGCACCTAACAGCATATTCGCGAGGATTATATTTCGCGAATTTATCGGGTCAAAAAAATTCCATTATTTTCCATCCTCTCTGCATGTGTTTTCTGAGAAACGGCGAGTTGCCCGAGATAATTCATGAATAAAAACATTCTTTTCTTATTAAGTACTTAAGTACTGTTGGACAGAAGGGGAGGGGGAATTTACTTCCTTGTTCAGTAATTAAATACTCTAATCGAAGAAAGGTGTAATTCCCAGAGCACCCTAGGAAAATGCAGCACAGCATTGGTTGTTACCAGGTTAGGAAATTGTTCGCGTGGAATATATTTTCGCGATTTTTGGATGGTCGCGAAATTCGCGAAAATTAATGTTACGCGAAAAATAAGCGTTATACAGTATATAGTATATATTTGCAAAATATTTGATGGTTCTACTACTGTAACTCATGCAATTAAAATGGGTCCTTAGTTGAAAGATTGTACAATTTTTTTAATACTACTATGTGCTTCTAAATTAAGAACAACCATTCAATCGGAAATTTTGAGATTTTTGGAATGCAGAAATCAAAAATTTAGAACTAAGTTTAAAATAATATCAACATTGTTCATTGAAAACCTGTGTTTCTTGTTCCCTAGTTGTCAAATTTGGTAGCTCTTTCTAAGAAGGAAGATGAGTGATAAGTTATGCGGAAGGAAATGTAAATCAAGAATTGCTACACAGTGTACATATAGTAATAGTGCACATTTTCCCCCCTCACTTCAAACCGAAGTAAAAACAGTCCAAGGAAAGGGAAGGGACTATAAGAACAAGAAATATATATAAGGACTAAGGTGCGGCACTAAAAGCCGCACCTATATACAACAATTAACCTCTTTGCAAACCCTAATTATGGCAATGTACAATGTTCCCAGTCGCCCACAACATTCATTAAACCTACAACATCTTATGTTGTGAAAAAGTCGATGCAAATTCAATCTAGAAACGACCTTCAATGCTACTGCATAGTAAAAAGCAGTATTCCAGTGCAAATGTATAGTCCGTTCACTGAAAGAAACGACATGACGTCACGGATTGAACCATTGCTGCCAGGCAGGGTTGTTGGTTAAAAGCAGTATAGTATATATGACATTGCAACATTATTTACAAATGCAGTAGCCCACCTGTTGCTAAAGTGGGAACGGTCCATGACGTTACAATATATTCTCTCAGTGAGTGGACTGTTAATTTTATGCCAAAATATTTCAAATACGTATGAAAGCATTTACAACGAGATAAAGGTGAACTGCATCGCATTTGGATGGTATAAAAACAGAAAATAAGTAGGAATATCCATTGGCATCTTATAAAATAATTAAGTCGTTTTTGGGCTCTTGTCTGTAAATTAATAGAAAAATTTGTGCAAATTCTTGTGCATGTCTATTTAAAGTGATTTTTGAATGAATTATGTTGATAGTATACTAAATATATAAACACACACTAATTAATTGTTACATCACCTCGCGCAATTAATAAATCAATAACAAATGGAGCTGTTAATAGCCAACCTTGCTAGCTGATCTCCAACTGGTACAATACAATAATAACATTTTCAACAACTATACATTACAAATGTAATACGTATTACAAATAAAAAAGAAAAGAAAATCACATTAAATGTTTCAACATTAAAACAATAACAAGCATAATGAAATAACAAAAAATGGCACCTCAATAAATCAATTCAAATAATGAAATATCTTATGAAATTTGAGTTAAATTTCTCAATAGACTTTTAGCAAATAATTGCAATAATTATAGCTTCCAAATGTTTGTTTATACGCCTATATCAAATACAGAAACAAGAATTTCAAAGGTATTATTTGAAATAAACAAAAACCAAGAGGATCTTAAAAAAACAATCAACTAGAGTATTTACTAGTTTTACATGATGTAATACAATGAAGTTGAAAGGTGATACAAGAACATGACCTGTTCAGCATCTCTCACCATCCCAACTTCTTTATTTTTGTGGGAAGCGGAAATTCCTGAGAAATTTTCTGGAAGGGAATATTTCTCTTTTTTTATATGAAACCTTTATCCTCAAGGATACATATAGCCAAATCTTGTCTCTTCAAGATGCGAGTTAAAAATGCTTGCATGCCGAGAATTCTCAGGTTAAACTGTTTCCGGTGTGTCAAAGCACAATCAAATTGAAAACCGGATGGATGTGATATGGCAATTTAGTGAAGATGTTTTCAGGTAGCCTACACTCATTTTCTAAATCGTTTTTATCTTATTGATCCAAGACTAATTCCATGTTGGAAACGTGTCAGAAATTTAAAAGTAGCCTACTGCACTTCAACGCAAAAACAATACAGGAAATGCCCAATAAAATCTCATAACATCATGCTGTTTATTAATACTATACAGGGTGAGGCAAAAGTCTGCGGAATATCTCATAAACGATAACTGAGACTTCATATATAACGTAAATTAGTAGCTTACAGTACTAGTACTGCATCTACATTTAAGGACAAATAGGTCGGTAACAAATGTCAATTTCATTCACACAGGAGGTGGAGGTGAGTAAATATTTGAATTAATTTGTAATCTCTGCTTTTAAATTCAATGTAATTAAACAACAGAAAAATTAAATATGAGAGCCATAGACAATAAGTGTAACCTAATCGGATATAATTGTGTTAAATACAAAAAAAAGAATATTTATTTTTTCCCCCAAATACCATCTGATAAGTTCACCAGAATCTTAAGTCTTAAAAGAAATTCATTCAATCATAAATGCTTTTTACTATTTATTTTAGGTTTCCATATTGGTAGAAATTCTGTTGACAGCAAAATGAAAATCTTAAAGAAAATGTGCACTTTCTTGCTCAATTGCAATTTAGAAAACAACACTCCCATGATTCCAAATTTCCTGAATTGAACACAACATGGTCCATGACAGGAGTAGGAAATTTATGAAGTTAATTTTAAGTTACAGCCCTTTATTTTTTGTTTGTTATACCTGCCCTAAGGAGGGGGAAGCTGTACATTGCAATTGAAAGGTAACAAGACTGGAAATTGGTCTGTTATTTCGCCAAGGTTTTCACTGAACAAAAGCGAAAAGCCATGGGACAATGCGAAGAAGTTACTAGTACTACAACATTGTACTTCACTGCAGGACCACTTCCGGTTGCCACAGAAATTACACATGATCCTCCTATATACAATTGTCTCGGTATGGGCCTACATTAATATAATTCCAATTCCTGAAGAAAATATGCCAAGAAAAACACCATGAATTCAACCAAAAATACCGACACAACTTGTTGAAATTCAAATAATATTCTGCATACAGTACATGTGAAGGACAAGGACATTGGCTGGATAGATTTTTATCATCATCGCATTTCATTTTTGAGACGAAGAGGGAAATGAGAAAACAACACCTTAATATCAATATCACTACAGTTTGGTACATGAAGGAGGCGGGAAAACAAGGGAAGGAAGGTACTATAGCAGTAACATTTTCAATCGAGATAAGAAACAAAAGAATGAAAAGAAACATGAATAGTACAGAATGTGAAGGGGAATGGGCATCTTAAGGAGGGAGGTGGTGGAGTTAAGCCCACTAAACTTCTTTCTTTTCTACACATCTTCACATCTTGTGGACATCTAAGATATAACTGACCTTCTTCCATTACCCGACCCAATAAATCTGGCAAGTCACACTCATTATATAGGTTTTTATTTGCCTTTAAATGTGAACTGACACGGTTTTGTAACACCATCCTTCTCCTGAAACATTAGGTGAAATGAAAGGAAATAACGAGTTTTTTATTAGTGATCGAATAAACGAAGTACGCAATGACGTCAGAAGTACGATTCGACGTCATGAAATAAGTCTAAAAATCTTACATTGTCAAGAAAAATACAGTAATCCTAAATAGCTGATGCAGTTCATTTTAAAATCTGAATTCAAACTCACTGATTTTGATAATTACAATAACCTGATTTTGATATCAAACTTACTATCATGTTCTGATCAATTACAATATGATTTTGCACTCAAATTTATTATCAGATTCTGATAGTTACAACTTGATTTCTTTGCATTCAAAGTCACAAACAGATTGCAATGTTGATTACAATAATATTATTTTGCATCAAACTTATAAAAACCTGATTTTTGTAAATAAGGTAATCTGATTTTCAAAATCATTATTTTGCGAGGATAATGAAAGCACCCACAGCCTTGTTAATATATGTACATGAAAATGTCTATTTCCCCCCCCCCCTTTAAAATTTACAACATAGGTCTACTCTACCTACACCTGGCCATGCACATATATATTAAACTTGAAAAGTGTAATTTCTTAAAGTGTTCCTTGGAGAAAGAAAGAAAAAACAAGCGAAATAAAGGAAAGAAAGGAAGAAGCCCTGAGGGTCCTGTGTATAGTAATAGTAGTTGTACCAGTTTTTAGGGGTTTTCGCACATGCGCACATGTAATAGTACAACTACCTGCTACCTTATTCCCCCCATTTTCTTAGAGTATGATAGTTTAGCCCTGTCATTCATGAGTGAGTCATTATAAACAATCTCGTAGTAGAACCTGAAAAAGAAGCCAAGCAGCTAGAGCAAAACCTGAACGTCTTTTCTCCTCCTCAGCAAAACGTCAATGAGCTTCTCTGCACAAGGGACAACTACATTGAAGAAGCCACAAGAAGAAGAAGGAGAAGGAGGAGGAGTATCAACACAAGTAGGAGGTGCAGTTCTGTGTCCAACCGACTTAAGTTGTATGGCCACAACAACCAACACCGAGTTACACTGAGTGTCTTGCCCAAAGTGGTTCCTGAAACATTTTCCAAGTGCTGTTTGTTGTCGTCTGTTTCTTACATCTTCCTGGAAAACCTCTACACCGTCTTACAGAGTCTTTTAGTATCACAAGAAAAGACAAGATAAAAAAAAGCTAAGAGACATGCAGCAGCAAAAGCTGCTCATGATCACTTTGGCATTATTGACGGTGACCAAATTGGATCCAATCGCAACCTCGAAACTTCCCAAAGAAATTAATAAGGAAACTCGAATTCTTACATCAGCAGTTAAAGTTCTCTTCCAAGGAGCGGTAAGTAGCAAGTCTTAGAAGCGTTAATTGTTAATATATTGTTATTGAAGTGCGTGTTTTGTAGTATACAGTATTATACTTATATGTGACTACTGGGAATTGAATCAAGTTTTGGTTTTGAATGTGGGTCAGAGCCAAGCTGCTGTTGCCAAATATGGCCCAATTTAGATACATACATACATTCATGTTGGATAATAAGACGATGACACAGGAAGTAGCAGTGTGGGAAGTTTGTTTGTCATGATTTTTCTTTTGCATGAAGCAAGAATATGCAAGGACAGCAGGGAAAACAAATATGAAAACACATTTGGAAAAACCAAATAAATTGTTATAAACACATTGCAAATATTGTAAAAGAAAAATAAACCACAGAATCTCTTCGAAGTTCATCACTAGGTATTTTTTCAAACAATGCTACAGTTTCAAATTCAATGTATAGCAGGATATATGCATATGCATAAAACAAATTATTTTAGATTTCACATTATTAATATTAAGTACCAATTTTTGCATTCAGTGTTTTAAATACGAAAGAAAAAGAACAAAGTTACATATAGAGATTATAAATACGAAACTGCATTTTCATTGCAATATATGTAGTTACAAGTAATGGATTTGGTTTTAAACTAATGTATAGCAGATGTAAAGCAATCTCCAAAGTTTAATATACAAGCAATTCTTAAGATTCTGGAAAACTCTAAACTAAATTCGGCAGAAATATTAGTATAATTTACAAAGTTACATTTTTATGCAAACTTGGAATAGCTAATAGTTAATTTAAGGAGAATATACGCATTTAAAGACTTATGTAACTATACACTGCAATTAAATAAGGGCTTGAAAATGTTTGGTTTGTTGGTAATAAAAAATGATGAAATTACATTATTCGGCGTATACATTTCAACAAATCTTACTATAAAACAATAGACAATAGTGCAATTAGTATATTTGGTTACAAGTGAGTGCATTGGGGAAACAATATTCACATTCAGTGCAAGTGTGTAGTAACATCTGTTGTAAGGGGTGTGTGAGTTGTTACCTGACTTACTTAATTGCAGCATAAGAAAGATGTGAATGGAAAAGCAAGTTGTCCAAAAAGGGAAGACCTTAAACTTGGCAAACTGACAATTGAGATGGTGTTGAATAAAATTGCAAGCGTGAGAAATTTTCCCAGGCACTTTTCACCCAAACACCCCTTACCATTCACCACAACCACCCCAAAAAAATTTCATTCTTCCCTCCAACAACTTCAATCCCATCCGGTGTTCACTCGTATAATTTCTGGATATTACCCTCAGCTCAGCCTCTCATGCAAGTCACATCAGCAAAAATTTCTGACATAGTTATACGTATGTAACATATCTAAACCATGCAGATGAATAAAAACCTCAAAACGCAAAAACCTCCACAACAAAAACCGTATTTCTTGATTTTTTTACACGAAAACTTCCAAAATTGCACACATATTTGTGCCAGCAAAAACCTCCGTGATCCTGGTAACACTGAAACTAAGGTTGTGTAAAATCATAACTGTATAAACTACTAATATCCCATTTCCTCCACAGTTGATAAGAAATTGTTTTATATACCAAAAATTGTTTTAAATAAGCTAGTACATTGGTTAGAAAGTAATTTTGTTTCCTGCAACTAGTGCAAACTTCAGTGCCAACTTGCTATATGGTGTTTTCAACATATTATTTTATAAAATTTCACATTGCTTTGGACGCTGTGTTGTCACATAATTCGTTCATTATATTAGACTTAATTTCTTTTAAGAAATACTATATTATACACCTGAGCAAATAAGATTATAATTTATGCTATACATTTTGAAAACTTCATTTCAGTCTTTCATGGCAAAAATTTATATTAAACTGTAACACTCGCGGCAACCGGAGCATTAGCCCTGGGGTCAGAGAACATAGAGGCACATGTAGATGACCAGGAACGAGGTTTAATTTTGACCACAGTTCCCAAATCAACCAAAATCCCATCAAGCAATTAGTGACAACAATAATGATAACTGCGACCAATGCCCAGAACACAAAGAGTCACCAAGTTGCGATGCGAGTCCGTCCAGTGTTGGGTGTCACCACAAAACATAACTGAGGTTAAATGACTAGGCAAGTGGACATTGGTTAGTTGGAACACTAACGTTATATCGATTTGAGAAATTATTAAATAAAAAGTATCTTTGTAGACCACTTTGGGATTTTCATATAACTGTTATAATGACTATAGAGATATTATTAGTTAATGTTGGCTAAAAAAATGGATAATTTAACTAGAAGTATTAAATGGATAGCAGAAAAAGTCACGCTGTTAAAAAAAATATATTTAATACACCGCATTGTTTTGATATATAAAAACAAGTAAAAGTTGGTGGTTACATTATACAGATGATAAACAGAGCAAACAAATGAAAAATTTCTGAGTTGATCGCGGTTTTTAGGGCACATAATTTATACATCACGTGACAATCTCAATTCTGCAATTAACTATTTTTTTTAAATCCACAAATTTACCCAGATAAATTACCAACTCTGAACTATATAGACCTATTATTTCTAAAATTCCTGTTTTTTTCTTTACTTGGTATTTTTAATTAAAATATCACTTCTTTTATATAATAATGATGGTCAGCTTTCTTTTTCCCTTAAAAAATACTTAAAGGTAAGCTACTTACTTACTTACTTGCTTACTTACTTCATACAATGAATAATGCATAATAAAACCTGGACGCATTTCTGGCATGAAACCATGCGTAAACTTTTTCTGTCGTTAAGCAATGACATCTTTTTTTACTTATTTTGTACACAAAACAAATGAGAAGTTAAAATTGGAATTTAAGTAAAAAACAAAACTGTCATATAAGTTTATAACGTATCTTTAAATTTCGTCATGAATATAATTATGTATTCTTGTAAAATACAGTAGGCCTTGGCTTATTACACATTGCTAAAAGGGTGAAAGTAGGCGTGGCCATTTCCGGTCGCGCCCATTTTCTCTCTTATTATGGATCCTCTGAAAATAATGATTGTGCCTTGGATAGGCAGGCAAACCCTTAAATCTCCCAACCCCTCAAACCATCAATCAACTTTAAAAATTCAATGAAAACAACTTGGTATAATGAAAGGAAAGAAATGAAAAAGGAAAAGGAAAGGAAAGGAAAGAAAGAATCGGCTTTTGAGGAAGATAATCCCGGTAAAAATGGGCAAACTCATTTTTCCGGTCAGGGCCAATATTACTACATTCAGTCAGAAATTCAAATTTTTTGTAAAGGGAGGTCATTAAATAGTACTATAGTAAAACATTCTTCACTTTTTCATTTCATATCTAAAGGACAAGGTGAAAGTAAAAGCTTGAATGTAGGCCTGCTATATATACATATACTGTATATACAAAACAAAACTGAAATACATAAATATCAAATAAGTATTTTCAGTCCCAAGTGAATTACTTACTTATGTCTGTCAGCTAATTTCAAAATTCATTTAAATCGTTTTGAATGCACAATCAATGAACTGCATTTCAAAATAACAATTATTCAAAGAATAAAGGATTTATTTCTTTTAATTAGCAAGTAGATAATACAAAAATATCATCAGGTAACAGCATACTGATTTTTTGAAATACTATACTGTACTAGTAATAAATGTGAAGAAAAAATATACTTCTAAATTAAAACAAATATGGTTATAACTGTGTGACAACCGGAAGTGAGATTTTCCCTGTTGTTTCTCGTGTAAAAAAAAAAGAAAGAAAATACTGAAGACAGGGGTCGTAATAATAACAATCATAATGTTCTTTTCCCATGGTTAGTTTGAAAGTTGTTGGCCATTATGAACGCTCAGATGCACATGGCAGACCGAGCGCCTCCATCGATCAAATGCTGAACCAAAACATGAAAACCACAACAAATCATCTACCACAGTGAATAATCATAGCCCTAATAAAATAACAAATTTGGGCGTGGGAATATGAAAAGATAAGGAAAAAGGAAAAGCCACAGAAAAGTGGAATAAAAAAAACAAAGTGGTTGTACTGCAATTATAGTTCATGTACAAAAAAACATCATTAGGTAATGACTGAGCCATATAACATATTTCATATATTAAAAACAACTTTTGATACATCTTAAAGGAAACTGATTATATCCACAATGACACTGCAGCAGAAATTAAACAAAGCTTAATTAAATTTTAATAGTGTTTTGTAACCAACCTTCCCTCAAAAAAATGCTTCAATATACAAAATATTGCAATAACTTATTGAATTTCATAACTGGGAACAGCTTCTGTATTTATCTTGAATCTAATTATATTGCCTAGACATAAATAAAATTTACCCACTAAAAGTTAAGGGGGAAAGTACTTATATAACCCTTCAATAACAAATTTGCCTTGTCACCAAAGGCCAGACTAACATATTGCCAGCAAGGGGAGGGGGAAAAAAATCCCAAGACTATTTATTAGTGAAGAAAAAGAAAAGCAAGCAGGGGGTGTGTATAACAGGAATGACAGTGTGACAAGGACCCCTGTTACGGCCACATGCAGGGGCCATCATTAATGGGATCACACCCAGTGACGTGCTGGAGACTATAAGGTATATAGCCAACACTTGCCCCATGTTTTGTAGAAACCCAAACCTTCAAGTCCTAAGATGTACGACCTATCACGTAGACACCATACCTATATACATTTTCGGACATCACGTGATCAGTAGCAAGCAACACTCTGAGCAGACAATCATTCAGTCAAAATAAGAGAACAAGGAGGAGGGAGGGGGTTTGAAGAAAAAGACTTAAGAAAGGTTTGTTGAGTGCTGGCCTCTTCATCACCTGTCATGGTCAGTATAACTACCTTATATATCATAAGGTATAGGCAACCAACAAGCCAACCAACCAACCAACAAACAAACCCCTTGTGCTTAGAGATGGGAACCCCTGGGAAGGTCCAGTCTAAATAGGGTCACTATACTATAAAGCTATAGTCACTCCTTGCAATGTTCACGTGATTTATGCCCTTCTTCTTCTTACTACATCTTTGCAGAATTCTGAAGCAGACCTGCCCATCTGTTCCCCAAGGTCCGTTTGCAACAAGGTGGACACGTATGACACCCCATGGGTTGAACGCCAATGTAGATGTCCACACAAGAAGCACTGTTCAACAGACCTGACACCTGGTGATGGACACACTGTCACTGACAAGACACGTCAATTCAAGGCAAGTCTGCTATAGGGCACTGTCAATCCTAAATTCAAATTTGATATAAGCTTTGTAGGCAACCTTTTCACAGTATAAGGCTGCTACAATTGACGAAGGAAGACATCTAACCCATGCTCATATAGGATGCAGTCTATAACCAACATAATCTTCCTTCTCAATTATAGTAATAATTAAACTCGTAATATCTATTTGAAGAATGAATATAAAAAGCCATATGGTGGTGTGCTGCCATTCGCATTCTAATACATGGTACACCTTTCAAATTTTTTTGGCCCTTGTAACTAAGTCAAAGACATGGCATGAAAATTTGTTAAAATACAATTAATATTTAGCAACTAAACTCATATAGCAGAATTTGCAAATTATTTTTTTTAATTAAGTCTCTTAAGCAAAAGATGTTTGATGAATTTCTGAAATTAATCTAAATTTGAGAGCTTTCTTCATAGAGTTTCCATAATAGTCACAAGGCTAGTTAATCAAATTTGAATGAAATTCCCTTAACTCAATCTAGGTTGCTATTTAAGGATTGTTAATTGAATTATTAAGCACTGCTTAGCACAAGGCTATTACCATACCAACAAGAATTCGCTTATTTGCAGTTATGCGAGCCGATATCTGAGCTACCAAAGTGTCGTTTCTTCAGGGACATCACATGGACCTTCATCAACTACCCTGACAATTCCACTCAGCAGATTATGCACTGTATATGCCCTAAGAGTAGTGTAGCTTACATAATTAAAAGACAAGTGTACGAGTCTCCAAACGGACTCGGCTACGGCTACCAGTACTCTTTCGCGTGTTCACCGCAAAGCGTAAGTATTGGTTTTTAGACACATCACTGAACTTAAAGTAGTATATACTTTACAAGAGATATTAGCATGATAATTCAATAGGTTCACATTAGAACAAAAAACATATGAAGCTAATACTTCCCCAATTCGTAAAGCGAAACAATGTTTCCCGTGAATCAATGTAAAATACGATAACGTGTCCCATGCCGAAGAAAATACTCAAAGAAATCCACAATTGAACAAATCCATAATTGAATTTACATATAGTACTAACAAACTCAAAATGAAAAGCACTGCATTAGGAAGAAATTACATGTAGTTGTTTTCTTTGCGCGCAGCGCTTAAGATGCCAACGGAAGGAGCCGTGTCGTCTTTTCACCGTGAAGAAAAGACAGCAAGTGGAGGAAGTGAACACCAACACATTATGCCAGTGCCCTCATGGACATCGATGTCCACACCACCACACAGAAGCAGGAGTGATTCCCAGTAAACTTTTCAGCGAAGAACAAGTTAGGACTTATAGCGGTTACTGCGACTGATTCGTACCGAAATACTTCATTTATGCAGCTGCTACATCCAGAATATATTGATCTTATTGTGCGAGATATTAAACAAAGATACTATATATGCAAAACGACAACGAAGGTGACAATAGTAATTAACAATTGCAATCAAAGCACGAGGAGGGTTCAAAAAAGTTTCATGACCGCAACTTACAAAATACGCTCGACAAAAACTTTGAGGACATCTTCCTTTCAAGTTCATTTGTAATTCTAATTGAAATGTCAACGATAAATTCAATTACAAAATACAGTCTTCAATTTCGAAGTCACACTTCCATAGTTGTGATAGTCATATTATTTTTTGAACTGTACTCCTCTCCTGTTGTACATAAATAATAAAACAGGGGCCAACTTTCCTACCTCCCTGAACAGAAAAAACAGAAACACCTAAATTACTTATTCCCAATAATGTGTCTATGTATAAAAAAAGACAATTGAACCAAACAATAACATTAAACATTTCCAGCAATTTGTTCCCTGCATGAAGTATACGTTTACATCATGTAGAAATTTTATCTATCGTTGTATATAATGTAGTTATAAGTTACGTACATTATATTTTTGTAATACAACTCATGTAATTTTGGATTTGCAAATGGACTGTACAATTTACGTATGAAATGGCATGAATAATAAATGTGGGCAAGCATAAATCACTACTTATATGCAGACCTGCTGTTCTTGTGTTTATACCTTAAATATTGTCTAAATTACAAATTGGATGTTGAGAATTTTCAAACTGTCATATAAATTTATCATGAATTCTGTTGCCTAGGATATAGCAAATGGGGAAACAAGTATGAACTTATCTGAACACATATTTAGTATCAACGACTGTCAGATGTCAAGACCCACTTAAAATATTAAAACAAACATCAATTGACGTCAATTACTATATATGTAGGCACTAGTACTTCAAATGTTGAAAACATCATGGGAATAATAACACTATATGCATATAAACACATGCTGTTGCAAACAAAAATATGGTTCAGTGGACAAATTTTGGTATTTAAAATGTGGCCACCTGTTGTGTACTTATAAGAGGGAAATTGTGGCATATAGGGCGCCATTTTGGATTTTGTACTAACTGCAATGACGTCACAATGACGCCATTTTGGGTGCTGTCATTGTAGGTTCATAATAACTGAACAAAATGAATGGTCTATTCATTAGGATTCTATCACAAAAAAAAACAAACATAAACCAATAATGTATGCAGGCAGTAACAACAGCCTAACAGCCACAATACGATGTAAAAAAATACACCTCTATTCTTAACCCACTTTGTATTCCACCACTGTTAACCACGCCAACAATTTCATGTTCATAGACTTTTTCAGTTCTTTATCAACATTCATAAGGTGAGAAACACGCAACCGCTTGCGATCACTCGTGTCTTAAGCAAATTTCTTGCGTCAATGTATCACTTTTTATAGTAGTTATGTATCTATAAACTTTGGTAATGTATAATGATATATTTATATCATTATTTTAAAGTCAATACAATAATGCAAATTTATAAGTGAAGAAAGCGCAAAAATCAAAGTTACCGCGTGGTACGTATAAGAATTCAACAATCAATTATATTACGGTAACTGATAAATGATCAACTGAAAGAACATAGCGTATCGTATACATTTATATTCATTTCATTTTCACGGTCATATTTGGTTCCACTTTGAGCACACAACTTACTTCGACCCTAACGAAGCAAACTGCTTGCGCGGAAACATATTACGGTTACAAACACCTGTAATTGCTGGGAAACGCAGCTCTATCAACAATATCGTACAATCTGAAGAAAATGTAATCATTATCGGCGGAATATCCAATTTTGGCGATCTGATCGTTTATGTAGCTCACGTAATCTCCCATCGCGAGAGCGAGGTTAGAAGACGCGGAGCCTTGCAGGTCGTCGCTCATGCATTTCAGCCCTTTCGCGGTAGAAGTTAAGAATCCTGAGACCTGATTCTTTAGGGAAGTGTAGGTAGCATCAGGATACGTATTAGTCGCCAGCTGCCCTTGGATGTAAGCGATCTGCACAATGCCTTTTATGAAATCGATGTAACGCGATGGGATCAGGCTTTCGGCTTCGTGTAAGGCCTTCATGAATACGTTGCTGATTTCTACCACCAGCTCGTAAGATTGCGAGCACAATTCTGTGGTTGAGATACAGTAAGACGTTGTCAGTGTGTTCAAATAGTTGGAACCGAGACATGAGGTCCATTCGAAAGAATATTTCAGCTCATCGCGCAGGGAAGTACGGTTCAAACTGGTCAACAGATCTAGGATATTTGTGGTTCCTGCGATGTATAACTTCACACCTCTTATTATATCTGCCTTTAGATATGCTATTTCTCCAGGAAGTGGAGTTGGGGTGCCGCAGAGGGGCGACAAGATGGCCGACATCGTATTGACCAAGCGAACAATGGGCCACGACAAGCGAAACGATAAAATGCGATCATTTTCTGCTTCAACTTGGACACCATCTGCAGCAACTGCTGTAGAAAGCACTACTAGGATGACACAGATGAACATTGTAGATCGAGAATGTCGTCACACCAAGTAGATCTAATGATACATATACCGCGTATATACGTTTACCAGGGCCGTACAAAAAGCAAGCCAAACAGTGAACAAATGTGTTGGTTGCACAATTTCACATGCAATATTATTTATATTTATCGCCCAACACATATTCGGTTTAAAAAACAATCGGCAATGTTGGTTAGAGATATAGGACTCGGCAAAATAAATGGCTGAGTAAATACCGAATACCACGGACCGTGGCACACTAAGGCCAATATCAAAAATTTACGCAAACATCAGAAATGACAATTGAAACATGTGCATTTACAGCAAACAAATGTAGTTCAATTCTGCCATATCAAATACAAAAAAGTTGTCTTGATTATTTCAATAGGTTCATGTAAAATTAACAAACTACCGTGGACTAACCTCGAATTGTCTGGTCGGGAATTTGCGTTAGATGTGGTCTAAGAATTCAACAATCAGTTATATTACGGTCACTGATAAATGACAACGAAATTAGGTTGTAATTTTATTTTCATGATCATATTTGATTCCATTTAGAGCACACTACTTCTACCCTAACGGAAGAAACGGCTTGCGCGGAAACATATTACGGTTAGAAACACCTGTAATTGCTGGGAAACGCAGCTCTATCAACCACATCGTACAATCTGAAGAAAATGTAATCATTATTGGCGGAAGATCCAATTTTGGCGATCTGGTCGTTTATGTAGCTCACGTAATCTTCCATCGCGAGAACGAGGTTGGGAGACGAGGAGCCTTTCAGATCGTCGCTCATGCATTTCAGCCCTTTCGCGGTAGAAGTTAAGCATCCTGAGACCTGATCTTTTAGGGGAACGTAGGAAGCATCAGGATACGTATTAGTCGCCAACTGCCCTTGGATGTGAGCGATCTGCACGATGCCTTTCACGAAGTCGATGTAACGCGATGGGATCAGGCTTTCCGCTTCGTCTAAGGCTTTCTTGACTACTTTGTTGATTTCTGCCACCAACTCGTAAGATTGCGAGCACAATTCTGTGGTTGAGGTACAGAAGGACGTTGTCAGTGTGTTCAAATAGTTGGAACCAAGGCACGAGGTCCATTCGAAAGGATCTTTGAGCGCTAGGCGCAGGGAAGTACGGTTGAAACTGTTCAACATATCTAGGATATTTTTGGTTCCTGCGATGTATAACCTCACGCCTCTTATTATATCTGACTTTAGATATGATATTTCTTCAGGAAGTGGAGTTGGGGTGCCGCAGAGGGGCGACAAGATGGCCGACATCGTATTGACAAAGCGAACAATGGGCCACGACAAGCGAAACGACAACATGCGATCATTTTCTGCTTCAACTTGGACACCATCTGCAACAATTGCTGTAGAAAGCACTACTAGGATGACACAGATGAACATTGTAGATCGAGATTGGCGTCACACCAAGTGGATCTAATCATATATATACCCCGTATAACCGTTTAATTACCAGGGCTGTACGTACAAAAAGCAAGCCAAACAGTGAACACGTGTGTTGGTTGTACAATTTCACATGCAATATTATTTCTATTTATCGGCATTTCCATCTACCATCTAGGAAATCGCCCAACACATATTTGTTTAAAAAAAAACAATTGGCGGCAATGTTGGTTAAAGCTATAGGACTCGGCAAAATAAACGGCTGAGTAAATACCGAATACCACGAACCGTGGCACACTGGGGCCAATATTAAAAATTTAATGCAAGCATCAGAATTGGCAATTTAAACATGTGCATTTATAACAAACAAATGCAGTTCAATTCTGCCAGATCCAATATAATTAACAAACTACAGTGCAGCGGCGTAGCCAGCAAATATTGGGCGAACTTGCCCAAATTCCCAACTGAAGGATCACATTTTCCCAACTTTTGAATGTGAATTTAAGCAATTTCTGCATCACAAAGTCGTTTTCTTTATGGCAACTAGACTAAAAGATAAACACTAGAAAAAACACTAGAGAATGGAATCTCCATGTAAGCCCGCCCATCAAAATGCACGTGAAATTTGGGTCTTATATCCAGCCAGTATTATAACCGTTATAAGATCAGGGAGTCTTCTTACACCTAGGTCTGTTT
>WWPM01024032.1:0-14010 GCA_023279145.1 Glomeris maerens | reverse complement strand
ACTTTGGCCGCGCACCGCTTGTGCGCTTTCAACTTGCACACTTTGCGCATCCCAATCAATTCAACCACCAATTAGCATTTTGAAACAAAAACTGGATTCTCGGAAAAGATGTCAAACCTTCGCAGGAGAGACCGTGAGACGTGACACCGGATAAGGCTTCGCGGCAAACATTGCAATAAGTGGGCCTCGCGTGAGAGGCTGCATACCAGTTGTGTTGTCCAGACAGAAAGTCGTGGTCAATCCCCTGCAAGGCACAACAAAAAAGGACCCGATGCAACCGCGAGATGCGAGATGCAAACGCGCACGCGTCACGCGATCGATTTTGCAAATTTCCTTGCCGCCGCGAAGAAAGCAAGCGAACAACTGCGCAAGCATTTGCCTATTCCACCATTTCAACTCAACTCGCAGATATGGATTTCCATACTGCTGCTTTCGGTTGCCCCGTGAGCGTGGAGAAATCTGTCGCGTGCACGCGCCACTTTCCGGATATAAATTCGCGAATTAAGGAACAAAGAAAGAAAGAAACCCTGAACGTCTTGAACGAAAATGAAACGCATATTTTGAAAGGCCGAATGGAAATCAATAACATCTCGAGAGAAATATACGCGGGAGTTAAGCGAATAAAGACGAAATATCGAACCGCAACGCGGCGTAAATCAATGAACGAATGCCACGTTTACTTTAAATCGCAAAATCTCAAATAACGTTAAATATCATTAAACAAACTCATCAAATTAAGTGTGTAATTAAGTCATGCTTTCCAATTGCTCGATTGAAATCCGTAAAATTCTGAAAAATACCTAAAAATCGGAATTTAAATCGAAAATTTTGTTACTTTTTATTTACAGTGTTTAACTTAATTAAGTATCAAATGGAGCAACACCATTAAATCACTAATTAAGTTCCTAATTTTGAAATGCCAGTCTACAGATTTGCATAAATATCTAACCGGAATAATGCGGGAAAAATGACTTTCGCATTTAACTTAATTAAGTACGAATTAAAGCATTTTAATTAGAACAGTAATTAACAAACTATATTTCAATTGCTTAATGAGAATTCGTCAATTTTAGTTAATCGATGTCAATTATTCGCAAAATAAACCGGAAATTTGAATAGCAACACAAAATAACATAATTATCCAACTTAATTAAGTTGTGAAACATACTTAAGTGGGTTATTAAGATCCCATGAACGAAATGTAATAAGAAAACAGATGAAGTCTATAAGGCACGCGCGCGCGCGCAACAACCCGAACGCTGCATTTGTAACCGGTCTCTAACTTAATGATGTTTGAAGCGAAGCAAACCTCGTTAAGTGAGTAAATTAATGACGTACCTCGTAGAATTCCCTGTTGCTGGCAGATTTGAGGGCAGCTATCCACTCCTCCATCTCGCGGCGGCTTTCCGCGCAGAGCACCAAGCAGCGAAACGGCGTAATCACCTGTAAATGATCATTAAATGCTCTTAAGTAGGTTCGAAATCGCTTAATTAGAAGGAGGGGAGTGGATGCTGTTACCCACCTGGAAGCTGTGGTTGATGTTCTTGGGGCTGCACTCGGCCACGCTCCCATCGGTCAAGTCAATCTCGTCGAAGATCACAGACTGTCAAATTTTAATCAAGTTACACACTGAGTATCATTAACTAAAAATGGGTTTTTGCAGCCGGCATCTTAATGACATATATGTAAAGGGAATGGCAATCCCGTTATGAAATGTGAAGCAGAGCCAGGCTAATTGTTGCCCTGGAACGGAGGGTTGGCAATTCGAATGCTTGGCCGCCATGTTCGGGTTTCCATCGATTGCACTCTTCCTTCAATTAAATCGTTTACGACAGCCAATTAACTCGGCTTACGTAATTAATGGGGAATAAACGTCTTGGAATTTACTTTGGCAATCGCTTAATTCCATTCGGAAACACGGGGTAAGCGCCACTGAAAAAAAAACGCCATAGATAATCACCTAAAAGAGAAGAGTCGCGAAACCCGAACATGGCGTCGTTATCACAGCTAGGCAATGACTAGCTATGACGTCAATAGGGAGCAGAGCCTCGTTATGACTGCAAGGCAATGACTAGCTATGACGTCAATATGGGGCGGCGCTAACGAAGATGGCGTCGTTCTCACTGCTAGGCAATGACTAGCAATGACGTGTTTAACACTCCCCACTTTAAATGGCCGCCATTTTGACTACCAAATATAATCAAAACTGATGAAATTTCACTGAAGCAGAGGTCACTGTAGCCGAGGTGGACTTTGCAGTTTTAGCAATCATACATCGGCTACAGAGGAATTGAAGAGATCAATATTGGAAAGGTTTTTACTGAATACAGAAGGCGTAAAATGAGAGTTCGTTGTAGCCGGTGTTACGTAATACACATTGCAATTGTGCGCCCAGTTCCTTGTAACCCGTGTTCATTATAAGCGAGCCAGAAAGGCAAAAGATGGATGCAAATTGGAACTCGGCTACAATGGCCAACTGCGAGGAATGCCATGTTACACCAATCAGTTCCTAATAACCAGTGTTCATTGTAAGCAAATACTAGCACTAAAATGGATTTCTTTCAGTGTGGTATGCACATTCCAAATTATGCTTATAAATAATAAAGAACTGTTGGCTATTTCATGTTTAATAAAGCAATATCAGTTCACTGTAACCAAGGCATCACTATATCCGATGTTAGTTACTGCAGTGGTCACAGATCATTATACCCCAATCTGTTGAGAACAGAAAGCATTGGAAAATCGCTTTGCATTACCTTTACAAACAACTACAACATCGGCTATAGTGACCTCGGATATAGAGAGCTTGGATACAGTGACCACATTCCAGAAACACTGCTACCTTCCCATTCCTATCAGGCCAAGGTCGATTCCAAATCATTGCAACTGAAACTCGGGTATAAGGAACTAAATCATCTCACTCGAACCTCGGATACAGTGAACTTCCAATGCAAATGAAGAAATACCAACTGCCAATATATTTTAAAAGGAATAGAGAAGACCAGTTGTCCAGAAACAAAGTTCGTTATAACCGAGGTACTAACATCGGATACAGTGAAACATTGCTTACACGGAACACAGTAGTACAAACACCATTTGTGGCCACTGTAACCAAAGTTCAAGAAGAAATATAATTGCAATTGATTCTCGGCTTAAGGAGGAAGTTCGCTGTAAGCAAAGCAACAACACCTGCTACAGTGAACCATCCTGATATATGTAAAAATTGTTTACTAACTGCAAGCAGGTTCGCTATAGCCCAGGTTCGAAAGAGACAAACAGACATTCAATGAAATGAACGGGATGGATGCATAAAGGGGGTGAGTTCGCTGTAAGCGAGGTTATATACTCTACCGTCATTTGCAGAGCGGAGCGTGCGCTTAGACTTCGAGTACGACTGCCCTCGGCCGAGTCCGAGCTCCAACTGGGTCAATGTATATAGAATGGTACAGTAGACGAGGAAGCGCCGCAGGCCAGTGGAACAGCACGCATTCGACTATCTCAACACGCGTTTGTGACGTCACCATCCTGACGAGTCGCTGCAATCGACGCGCATTTCGTCATTCCTCTGTTCGAAAGCAGGCACAGTGACGTGCCAAATGCGTTCAATCCCTGATTGGCTGACGGCTGAAGCTGCTCGGGCCGCTATGCTTTTGCAACCGGGTCAGCAAAATGGACTCGTCCGAATACAGAGGGGGTGCACACTGCAACGCACCGGTGCAACACAGGCAAAGCACCGTCCGGGTCGCTTTTCATTGCAATCGGAAATGACGTCACAACCTCGGTTACAGCGACAAAATTTTACTACACCACCACGGATATAATGAACCTCGCTTATTACAAGCTGAACGGTTATTTAAATAGTCTAGGGCTCAATATGACCATCTAACATGGTTCCAAACAAACTTAGCAGAGAACCTCGGATATAGTGAACACCGCTTATAACGAACTGAACAGTTCAATACATGTATTATCAAAACCAGTGATGATTTTTAACAACAGAGATCCGAACAACTTTTAGCACCTCCGATATTGTAAACATCGGATATAACGAACTTTGTGCATAACAAATTTTTGGTTCAGCACGCGAGTTCTGAACACGGGATTCAACGAACTTTCGACTTGAACACCGCAAATCCCGTCCAGCAAAGTGCTGGTCGTCATAACCGAGGTTCGGTTACAGTGAACTGCATGCCAACACGAACGGTAGCTGAATTTTCCAAAGTAAATGTTTATATTGTGCACACAAACGCGAATGAACATTTGCGCAGAGTTCCTTGTAGCCGAGTTTCGGATACAGTGACCTCACTGCAAACGTCTCGTTTACAATGATAATAGGTTTCATTGCGGTGAATGTGAAAATGAGCAGCTCCACCTCGCTTACAACGAACGGGCGATTTAAGCAGGGGGGAAGGGGACGGGAAACATCGCATACAGCGAACTAATCGATGAAAAAGGGGAGGGGCATAGAAGGAGACAGAATTGTGAAATTATGGCCCAGATATAAAGCAACATCCTTTGACATTTCGGTTTATATACGCCCATGCGATTAATTACTCCTGGAATGATAAAAAAAAACAGACATCCACTGGCAAAAGCGTCATATCATTTAATGAAACGCATTTAATTAAGTTCGGTATTAAGTGCCCATTGAGATTCCGCAGCACTTGCGCCCTTCTTCACCGCCTATTGATTTCCCAAATGAAATCTTCCATCTTCCGCCCATCAACCCCCCCCCCCACCTCCCCAGGAGAGGAGTGGTCACGTGATGCAGGCGACCAATGACGCGATCCATAATCGATCGTCGAAAACCCGCCCATTCATCACTCACCTACTGCGTGACGTCACGGGGGAACGATCGCCAACTACCGCGCCCACAGTGACGTCATCACCGTGTTACAAGGGAGATACGTTCTTTACAGAGGGGGGCAATTAGCGACGGTTTTTACGGTCCCGGATACGGCGACGCCCACCGTATCAAGTCAAGGCCGCGCCCACAAAAGCAACGGGCAAATCTGCGTGGCTGGATTACAATAGAACGCGAAGCTGATCCCATGTTACCTTGGATTGCGGGTTCAGTATTTGATGACGTAATCGAGGAGCAATAAGGCTTAACTTTCTTAAATGGCAACAAGACTTAATTTATGCACGCATGCGCAGATGTAGACTGTGGAAATGCCAAGGAAATGTCAAGGAACACGCAGAGAAAAAAAACAGCACGCAGACGCAGTAGTAAATAACCCCTTAAGAAAAAGGAAGAAACCTTTAAGACAATGACCCCTAAACAAGTCAGCGGGATAATTTATCAATAGATATGCTTTAAGAAAATCCCCTAAAGATTGGAAAACTAATACAAATGCCCTTGGTGTCAAAAAAACCACTAAAGGAACAATCGCATTTTAAAATGCAACCCTTGAAGAAATAACACGAAACCCCTTAAGGAGGTAATATTTAAGATACAATCCCTTACATCGCAAGACTTGAAAGACATAAGACCCTAAACAGGGATTCTGAAAAAAACAAGCCCCTAAACAGGAAAATAGAAAATAATTAAGCCCCTAAGCAGGAAAATAGAAAATAATTAAGCCCCTAAGCAGGAAAACAGAAAATAAATAAGCCCCTAACCAGAGAAACTAAATAAACAAACCGATAAATAGGAAAACAGAAACTAACGAAGCCCCTAAGCAGAAAAACATAAAAGAAATAAGGCCCTAAAAAGGAATACAGAAATTAAATAAACCCCTAAGCAGGGAAACTGAACATAAACAAACCCCTAAACAGGAAAACAAAAACTAAATAAGCCCCTAAGCAGAAAGACAGAAAAGAAATAAGCCCCTAAACAGGAAAACAAAAACTAAATAATCCCCTATACAAGAAAATATACAAGAAATAAGCCCCTAAATAGGAAAACAGAAAAGAAATAAGCCCCTAAATAGGAAAACAAAAAATTAATAAGCCCTAACCAGAGAAACTAAATAAATAAGCCCCTAAGCAGGAAACAGAAAAGAAATAAGGCCCTAAAATGGAAAACAGAAAAGAAAGAAGCCCCTAAGCAGGGAAACTGAACAGAAATAAGCCCCTAAATAGGAAAACAGAAAATAAATAAGCCCCTAAATAGGAAAAAAGAAAATAAATAAGCCCCTAAGCAGAGAAACTGAATAACTAATCCCCTAAACAGGAAAATAAAAAAGAAATAAGGCCCTAAAAAGGAAAACAGAAAAGAAATAAGCCCCTAAGCAGGGAAACTGAGCATAAACAAACCCCTAAATAGCAAAACAGAAAATAAATAACCCCCTAAACAGAAAAACCACAAAGAAATAAGTCCCTGAAAAGGAAAACAGAAATTAAATAAGCCCCTAAGCAGGGAAACCGAACATAAATAAACCCCTAAACAGGAAAACAGAAAAGAAATAACCCCTTGAATAGTAACAAATTATAAGAGATAAACCCCTCAAGGCAGCTTGCTTTCAAAAATGGACATCTCAAGGCTTACCATGGAAAGCAAACAACCCCTTAATAGGCAGACACTAAAAGATAAGAAATAGCGCCCTAAACAGAATTCTTTAAGCAATAACCCACAAAGGAACGCTTAAGCAACTATCAATTTATTTATAATTCTATAAGAAATATTCCCTTAAGACAAAAAACAAATGAGGAAAAATATTAAAGAAATGCCCCTTAAGGAAGTATTTCACGGGAAAGAGCCCCTTAAAAACGTAAAGAAATCACTCGTTAAGCGGAATATTTTAAGCAATAACCCCTTAAAAAACCTTTAAGAAACTAGCTAGCCCTTTAGTAACAATTCTGCAAGAAACAACCCCTTAAATCATTAAAAAATAAGCAATGGACACCTTAAGGATCACATTACAACCAGACAACCCCTTCAATAAGATGACATTGAATGAAATAAACCCTTAAACAGGAAGAAAAGATAAGAAAAAAAACCCCTAAACAGGAAAAAAGATAATAAAAAGCCCCTTAAACAGGAAAAAAAGATAAGAAAAAGCCCCTTAAAGAGGAAATAAGGAAGGAAAAGCCCCTAAAAGAGAATTCTTTAAGCAATGACTAACCCCTTAAGGAAATACATTTTTAAGAATTCCCTAAGCAACAAATTCAATGAGGAATTTAAAGTAATGGTCCCTTAATACAAACACTGACAGTAAACAGCCCCTTGAGACCGGAAAGACAAACCCCTGAGGCAAATTACTGAAAGTGGGAGGAGCCTAACTGCAATCTCGAATAAGCTCATTGGCAATTACCCGAGTCGGCCGAAAATAGCCCCATCGGCTTAATGGGCACCCACCAAAAAAAACCCCCCACACTTCCAATTTTGCACTGGGGCCATAAAGGACCCAATTGGTAAGTATTGCGCAAACGTCAACAGCTAATCAATAAAGTTTCATTGCAGCAACGACTTGATTAACACTCAACTTCCTCAAAGGGCCTTGGCTAATTGTGTCTCTCTCTCTCTCTCTCTCACGGCGCTCCAACAACACGGAGTTTGTTTGCTTTGGTCCACTGAAACAAATTGGACCCAGCCATGGGGACCGTTTACAAAAAAATACAGGCAAATACTTAGTTATTTGGGTAACTTTTGCCCCCTTATTTTACCGAATAATTATTAAAAATACTACCAGTACGCAATAACAACATTAAGTATAATTAAGAACCTTTAATAATAGCAGTAATAGTAAGTAGTATTAAGAGAAATAACAGCAATAATAATAATGATGAAATTAATGATGATAATGATAATATTAAAAATGATGATGAAATATTAATAATGGTGGTAAAGATAATAATGAGAATATTAATGATAATAAAAATGATAATAATATGACAATGATATTTATAATAATATTAATGGTAATCATACTAATGATGATGATGATGATGATGGTAATGATATTAATAACATTAAAAATGATGATGAAATATTAATAATGATGATAAAGATAATGATAATATTAATGATAATATAAATGATAGCAATAATGATAATAATAATAATAATTATGATAATAATGATAATAAGAATATGATAATAATCGTGATGATAATATTAATGGTAATAATAATAATAATAATAATAATAATAATGATGATGATGATGATGATGATGATGATGATGATGATAATGTTTAACAATAATAATAATAAAAACGATGATAATAATGATATTTATAATACAATTAATGACAATGATAATAATGATATTAATGGTAATAATAATAATGATGATGATGATAATAATAACAATAATCATGATGAAATTATAAATGACGACATTAATGATAATGATAAATAATTAATGATAATACGAATATGATAATAATGACAATGATATTTATAATAAAATTAATGGTAATAATAATAATGATGATGATGATGATGATGATGATAGTGATAATGATAATAACATTAAAATTGATGATATTAATAATGATATTTATAATAAAATTAATGACAATGATAATAATGATGATAATAATATTAATGGTAACAATAATAATGATGATGAGGGTAATGATAATAATAACATTAAAAATGATGATGAAATATTAATAATGATGATAAAGATAATGATAATATTAATGATAATAAAAATGATAACAATAACAATAATAATAATAATGATACATAATTAATGATAATAAAAATGATCTAAATAATGCAGCAATATATAGAACATGATACAAAGTTATTGGATTAAAAATGATTAATCAACAAATTTCTAGAATAGAAATTGGGAATACGTGTAACGGAGGGAAATACGTAGAAATTAAAGTTTTGAAGACGGTCCAAGTACATAAGAGATATTGGCGGGGAAGACAGTGTCTGTATTTGTATTATTTGGTATCTCGCATTCGGGAAAACGGTTGCTGCGGAAGTAGGTCTTCGCGCTTTCATGTTTCCCGAAAAGGCCCCATTTCTCCCGAAATACCCCATCTCATTTCTCCACCAGATCCTTTAAACACCGTTATTTATAGAGGTTTTCAAAAGGAAAAGATAGGTCACTGTGCACAGAAACCCATTTGCCCGGCTCCAGCCGAGCAATCCTCGCAAATTTACTGGCCATAACGCGGGTCCCACTGACACTGTTCCGTTTAAGTCCCCGTAAAAAAAACACCAGTACACCCATTAAATATGTATTTCCCCACAATACTGGGTCGTGCACAGGTGCCCTTTGGTCAGTCGTGAAGAACGTCGTTGGAATTTTTCAAAAATCTCACACGGTTCGCGAACGCTACGCGTTTTTCGATAAGCGTCCGTTTCGCGGCGGCCATTACGCGCCGTCCAGATAGCGCAACGGCGCTCCACCCAACGGACTCGCATCTCGCGTTTTTCCTCCGCAAACCTCGCCAGATATGAGTGGCGCAAAAGGATGGGAAACGGGGGAGTGCTTTGGGCCGAAATCGCGAATATACTTGATGCGCATCGTTTAAATATTTCAATGGAAGGAAGTTATTAAAGGATAAATAAAGAAATAAATGCCAAGGCTTCAAAGGGTTGTTATTAAAAGAAGGGGGGAAAAAAGAGGAAGGAAAAACAGTTTACGCTCTGTGAATTATGACATCACAGAAATAGCTCTTCCCACTTATGCCATCAATTTATGTGTCTCGCAGTGAAAAGTTCAAAAGTGTGTCACGTAACAAAAAAAAACAGTTAAAAAGGTACATATTTTGGAAATGAAATGTGGACATCTACCTTTGTGTCCTTTGCATAGTAGAGCTTCCGGCCCTTCAATTTGAAATAGCGCTTCCTCCATCTCTGGAATGAACTTGTTTGTTTCATAAGGTATCCTTCTTTAGTGCACACCTAAGAAAAAATAAGGAAAGCATGAGCAAATGTAAGAAAAACAAAACTTCAATGTTAGAAGCACTTGTTTCATCAAAGTTGAATCAAATATTAGATGTATCATCCACATTGAATTGAATATGGAACGGGACATTTCATGTTTCACCCACATTGAATTCAACATTTTGTTTCATCCGCATTGAAGTCAACATTTTGTTTCATCCGCATTGAATTCAACGTTGAATTGCCCAATTTATGTTTCATCCGCATTGAATTGGATATTTTATGCTTCATCCACATTGAATTGCCCAATTTATGTTTCATCCGCATTGAATTCGACATTTTATGAATCACCCACATTGAATTCAGCATTTTGTTTCATCCACATTGAATTCAACATTTGCTTCGTCCACATTGAATTTAACATTTGCTTCATCCAAATTGAATTCAATATTGAATTGGCCAATTTATGCGTCATCCACATTGAATTCATCTGCATTGAATTGCCCAACTTATGTTTCATCCGCATTGAATCAGACATGTTATGCTTCATCCACATTGAATTCAACATTGAATTGCAAATTTGTTTCATCCACATTGAATTCAACATTGAATTAGACATTTTATGTATCACCCACATTGAATTGGACATTTTATGTTTCATCCACATTGAATTCAACATTTTATGAATCATCCATATTGAGTTCGACATTTTGTTTCATCCACATTGAATTCAACATTTGTTTCTTCAACATTGAATTGCACATTTTGTTTCATCCACAATGAATGCAACACTATGTGTCATCCACATTGATTTGTACGCATTTCACTGAACCACAGTCACATTCAACAAAGCTGCAGACAACCCTAACGATTCCCGTTTCATCAAAATTGATGTAATCATCGCAACCCCATTGCTCCAGGTGGGAAAAATCCAATACGGTACAGTCACGGCAACGCAGACCGAGTTTAGTTACCTCACGCGTTGATTGATAAGCGCGGTGACAGCGCAAGGTAGGTAAACTGGGCCGGCGCGTTTCAGATAGCGCAAATTTATTTGGTGGCAAACTAGGGCAATGGCCGTCGATAAATCATCTCACCTGGGCATTCAGCGCCGGCTGGGCTGGCGCGTCAAAAACCGCCGTGAATATTTCACAGCAGCACACGGGACGCAAAGCTCACCAGCGAGCCGCCGTCACGTGAACAGTTACAGAAACTCAATCGTGTTGAGTTAATTGTTTAACTGCACCGTGATGTGCGAAGCTTTAGAGGACTTGTCAACACTGTAGCGACAGGTATACACTTTATTACACCGTCCATGCAAGGCGGGCCATGTGCCCAAACCAAACCCTCAGCTCCATCATCACCCTGCTGACACCCGACTGTACTTTATTGGGCTTAAGGTTCGCTGGCTTGTAGGTTGTAACTCAAGTGATCTTTAACCCGATCATCCCCAGGCATCTCGAAAGAACAGTCTACATCGGTGCCTTAAGGAATGCACCGGTAAGATGCCAGGGAACAATCGGTCGTGGAACAGGTTAAAAGAATGATAGACGATGCAAATGATGCCACGCATCGGAGACAGACGTAGAAGTTTACTGCCGATTCGTTTAAACGTAACAATCTCAAGATGACAGCCTTGGTCGATGCCTTAAGGCACCTAGACGACAAGATCTTAATGATGATTCTTTGCGCAACAAGCAAATCATGCGTTGATTAACGACGCGGCACCACCAGAGATAAAAGATTAAGGAACAGAACATTCACACTAATCAGTCATTCCATCTAAGACAATTACCGTGCCGTGCCTTGAGGCGTCAACAGGTCATAACCAACCAAGAGTCCTCGTTAACCAAGGCAGCAGATGATTCATGAAACAGAACTACTTTTTATGCGATCTTTAAAGTTCCATCTTAGTTTTAATCTTAAGGCACATACCAATGAACATGTCCTATTCCTAACAAACCCCACTTCCAGGGTTCTAGGAACACGATTGTCCAATGCATCCTAATAAACACAGTCGGCTCTCGATATAACAAACGCCACGATTATGGGACACAGCTTTTTATGACACCTAGCAGTTTTTACAAACTGAAATGAGTTTTCTGCTCCAACAGTGCTTCTGTCTTCTACTGAACACCAGAAATACAATCCAAGTCCCTTTTAGTATTATTTTGATTGAATCGACACTGCGCCACGACATTTTTAAGTTAATCAGACGGTTAATGGGGGGAAAATCTGTCAAAGCCACGAAGAACAAAAGTTATTTGCTGTTTGTTACAAACTGAGTTACTTTATACAAGGTGCGGCAAAATGATAGGTGCTATTTGGGATGTCAATAAAATCCAAACCACACGAAGCAAAGAAAATGTTAATTTATTTTTCAAAACCTCATATCATGCCGTTTTGAAATGTTATGTTTTAAAAAATTAGTTTACTTCAATGATGCCCATTACTGTCAGTACCCACCGACGAATTGCTTTCTTATCCGGAACGGCACCATGACGGCCAACATCAAACCGAATCCGGAAGGCACGCTGCGTCGCTATTACAGAGTTACCATTTCTTATAAACTCTTCTACTGCAAAAGCACGATGAGCTCCGGTCCAAGGCACGACAATAACTGAAAATAGCATCAACTTATCTACCTGAGGCGCTCCTGCGCACTGCTGTGCACCTTCCACAAACCGAGCAACAACTATTTGAAATCCTACCTATCATTTTGCTGCATCCTGTCGTTTTGTGGAATAGTGAAGGGACCTGTCAAAGCATTCGTTATATCGAGAGCCGGCTGTAAACCCTCTTTGTAGCTGGATTTAGAACAGGAACGGTTGTAAGGGCAGCAGAATATTGGAAGGAAGAGAAAGAGATTCTGGTTAAGATGTATTAAGAAGGTAGAGAGAGACATTAGAGCATGTATGGGAATGTTTTCAGGATCGTGAAGCTAGGGCAAGGCAACGAGGGACTAGAAAGATTCAGTTTTGAGGGAAGAGCGGTAGAGAAGATCTCGAAAAGCAAGGTACCGGGTTGGAAGTATCGCTAGGCAGGCAGGAGCACCTTTAAATTTTGATAGAAGACAGTTAAAAACACTAACTTATTTCATGAAATAACTCTTTCAATTCCCCCAGGCACAGTGGGAATTTTAAATTTACTATTCGAAGAACTAGTTTGACATGAGGAAACAAGAAATTCAGACTGTTGAATGGCAGGAAAATGTATTTAGTAGTAGTCCTTGTCGAAACGCGAGTAACGATGAATATTTGTCATTATTCTTTCGCTGTGTCGCGCAACATCTAAGTTATGCTGTGGACAAAACTGCAGTAAGAGGAATGATGTCATATTACTCATTCATGTCATGTCCGAAAAGATTCATCTCTTGTGTAGGAGACCGATAACTTCAAACCTGTCCTCGAAACCTCGGTGACGTAACGCTGGGTTTATCGGGTTCGCTAAGGTAATGGACATTATTTTTCAGTGTCCTCGTATTTTAGAATAGCAAGTTCATAATTTGATTTCATTGGTGTTTAAAGCAGCCCAACAAAAAAAAGGGTTTTGGAATTAAGACTCGCAGGCATTGATCCGGTTTTTTTTGGGTGGGAGAATTTATAGGTTAGCAAGATGGGAATAAATTTGTACAGGGTCCAATAAAAGTTACTAAACAGAAACAGTTTAAGGATCACATGAACGTTTTATTGCAGCACTTACAACCTTAATCGCCCAACACTGGGTACAGCCGATAAAAAAACATACTACATATTTCCCAAACCTCTTGTTGGATAGAAACCCGATCACAATTTTCAAATTTCCTCACTTTTATAATGGCAATTAACTCAACGATTAAAAATTTTAAATTTATGAAACAGGTGCTGGAAAATTAGCTAAGCAGGTTTAAAAATTTGTAAATCGATGCGTAAAGTCAGAAAACTTCTAAGTAGGTTGAATAAAACATTAGTAAATTAGGAACAAACGCACAAAAACCAGAAACTGAATTAATAATAATAATTAATCAAAATTCAAAGGCATAATAATTATTAAAAAAGTTTATGACACAAAATACTTAAAAATAAGAAACTAAATTCTACATTAAATACTTTAAAAAATACTAAACTAAATATATGAAAAATGGAATAAATTTATACGACAAATTTACCAACTGGGTAACTGGGATAAATCATATAAATACTTGGGGAAATCAGAACGAAATGCTTGAAAAAT
>WWPM01024030.1:0-21630 GCA_023279145.1 Glomeris maerens | reverse complement strand
ATGTGTTCTCGATTTTAGTGGTTTTTGCGAAAAGATTTTGCCAGGAGAATGTAATCTACACAGACAGACCGCCATTGGCTGAAATTTCGCCACGCCCAGCGTTCTTTCTCTCTTTGGTGATATTACAGCATTCTTTTTCTCCAAAAGTCATGCAAAACCATACCAAATAAATATTCACATCACATATCTCAGACACCTTTAACAGGCTCATAACAGTGTGCCAAATTGCAAAGCAGACACATTTTAATAATGTTTCCCCAACAAAATAGTCTATTTCCAAATTTACCCTATAACTACACTGTCCCAAAAAATGGGTCACATTTTTATTTGTTAATAGAACCTCACCAAATTTGGTAACAACATACATGAATGTATTTGACATTTTAGTACAAAATTTTAACTCAATTGATCAACAACACACCTGCTGCGTGATGTCATATTCATTGTTCAAAAATCTTGCAATACGACCATTTTATTCAACGTTTCCTAAATAATTTCAGGTAGGGGAGACCGGGGCGAGTTGATGCATTTTTTGGATTTTTGCAAATTAAAGAATTTGACCAAAATTTAGGATATCGCTATTTATTGCCTTTAACAGAACATACCTTTTAGGTCATTTTCATAAACATAGATGTTTGAATTGTAAAAGTTTTAGGCAAGCTAAAAAAATGTTTTTACAGACACCAAATCTGCATCAAATCGCCCTTGTCCTTGGGGCGAGTTGATGCACAACACGGGGCGAGTTGATGCACAACACGGGGCGAATTGATGCGCACAGTTCAGAGGCTTAAAACGCAATAAATTGCAGGGGAACACAAATTTCTTGCTAAACTTTCCCTCTTTTGGTTTTACAACTTGTACTTCCTCATTGTTTGGGGGGGGGGGGGAACAAACAATCAAAAACATCATTAACATTGTTACTATTATTTATTATGAAAAAAGATGTGTTTATTATTATTATATTATGATATTTATTATTTATTCATTTATTATTTGTGTTATTATTCATTTTCGGAGTTGATTATAATAATATTTGACAAATAAATAATTATTTATTTTTCAAATATGCTGGAGTGAGTTAATGCACAGCGCATCAACCCGCCCCATTTTGTGCTCGATGAAAGATTCCGCATTTCCGGCTTATCAAGGTCACTTTGAGAAAAACTTGACACACACAAGTCTATGAGTTATAGAGCCCAATATGAGAAAGATGAAAATTACTTAACACGCCCAAAAAGTGATATTTCCTTCTAATTTAACCAAAAATAGCCACAAAGCGACGAAAGCACCAGAAATTGAAGTGAAATTGATGGCTAATCTGAAAATGGGAGCGCCGTAATATTTGCTTTCTCCGCTATTGAGTAATTGGCACTGAATCAACCCGCCTCGTGCATCAACTCGCCACGGTCTCCCCTATGTTGTTACCAAATTTTTAGAATTTCTAAAAAGTTTTCGCGAAGTTATTGACAAGTAAAAAAATGTAGCCTTTTTTCAGGATATAGTGTAGACCCACCATGGCGCATTGCCTTTCTTTTTAGTCCATCTAAAATTCGCATATTTTCCCAGCATACAGGTTTGCCCCATTAATTCAGCTGGGTCATCATCGACATTCAAAATTCATGTTAATAAAATATACTGATAGCTAGACCATGACTTTAGAGTCAGACAAATATACTGTATTAATATTTGAAATATTTACTCAAAATTGCAAATTATTGGAGTTATTCATGCGAACAGTTCAAGTGGTTTTGAAAAAATTATTTGAAAATCATAAACAGGTGGGTTTGGTCATCTGTTTTACAGGAAGAAAATTTTTCTTTCAATGTTAAAATTTGAAATAATATTGTGTATGATTAAATTACGGTTCAGTATGGTAACCAACTCCAAATTTGTACAACATGAAGCAATCATGCATTATGTCACTGAATATACTATTTCAGACTACCCCCGATTCCAAAATAAGCTCATGAAGGTTGAGCCAGGGATACAATTTAATGGAATCCAATGAGTATTAATGAAATGTCGTTGTTTTTTTCTTCCAAAATTAAGTAGCTTAAAATGAAAAATGTAGTAATTTAAGTGAACTTAATGGTGAACTGACAAGCTTTTCTAAGGTACCCTGAAAATTAAACTGAAGAACAATCACCAAAAAATAAAACTACAATTTATTGGAAATTCTTTTTTTTTTAATTATTACCTAAGATATTATTCTGAGGGGATGACGTCACGCCATTCTTTTATGATGTGTTGCTGTAATGGAAGGGGAACAAATGCTAGCAGGTGTCAAACTTCTTATCTATGGGAGCGGCCATCTTTAATTGTCGCAGGTGCAGTTGAAAAAGGCTAAAAGGATGGTTGGTCTTCGCTACTTAGCTCATTTGACAGCCTAATTCCCGTCTAATTCCCCCATGTTAAAAGTATAGGAAAATAGGAAGACGTAAACTGTAATATCTTGATTAATAATTTTAAAAAATTCCAAGGAGTTGTAGTTTTATTTTTTGGCGATTAGAGTATTAGAATGAACAATTACATCAATGAACTATTGAACTAATCACAGTATTCTCTACTACCTTCAAATTGTAATTATTGATTTCACCCACAATCTCTCGGACAAGCCGCAGCTTGTACACACGATTATTGCCCCGAAGTGCTTCCGCGGCTAATACGCGAGACTGTGGCTTATGCGCGTGAGAGAAAAATATTGCTTTTGGAGATGTGGCAGAGCATATTAAAATTACATGAAATTAAGTGATTGCATTTTCACATTTGAGCATTGTTGACTGACACCTTTGTATCAGTAAAACCTTGGTAAAACAAACCTCCGGGTTTTTGAGTTTGTTCGTCATGACTTGTAGGTGGATGATAATTTGAACCTAAGTACAGTAGAACCCCGGTTATTCGAGATTCCGTGGTATCCGAGGTGCCTAGCACATCGGATGTGTCCGTTTTATCCGAGCTCCACCTAGGATGGAAGGGTGACGCTAGACTTGTTACAACTCGTTTTGTGTTGCGATCTACAAATTTATAGCTACAAATTTATAGTTGGCCTTCAATGAAAACATATTACCATGCGCCAAAAAGGAAAAAAGTCTCAGTGAGTGTAGAGAATTTAGTGGCTGTTACACACATACAGGGTGGCCCAAAAAAACTATGACACACTTTAAATTCAAATTATGAGGAGCAGTCAATAAATACCCGGCCGGAGGCTGTGGTGGAAATTATAAGGCTCAGTTTAAAACGCCATTATTTTTTGGAGGTACGAACAAGCTTCCCGACACGAATGGATCAAACCATTTTTTGATGGGGGGTGCGAGTGGTCCGTCATGTGATTTATGGCAGTGGGAGTGGGCTTGCGCGGCGTCCAAAGCAATTACCTGCAGGCAAAAAGTCCAAAAGACCCGGAAAACTGTCACGCGGTGTCATCCTACTGCATGATAATGCCCACTCCCATACTGAAACGTCATCAGAGCCCAATTGTCTAATTTTAAGTAGGAGGCCCTGGACCATCCCCCCTACAGTCCCGACCTGTCCCCATGTGACTCCCATCTTCGGTGAGCTGAAAAAACGTCTGCTCACTGAAGATGTGAAAGTCACCTGGTGACAGGTCGGGACTGTAGGGGGGATGGTCCAGGGCCTCCTACTTAAAATTAGACATTTGGGCTTTGACGACGTTACAGTATGGGGGTAGGCACTATCATGCAGTAGGATGACACCGCGTGACAGTTTTCCGGGTCTTTTGGACATTTTGCCTGCAAGTAATTGCTTCGGACGCCGCGCAAGCCCACTCCCACTGCCATAAATCACATGACGGACCACTCGCACCCCCCATCAAAAAATGGTTTGGTCCATTCGTGTCGGGAAGCTTGTTCGTACCTCCAAAAAATAATGGCGTTTTAAACTGAGCCTTATAATTTCCACCACAGCCTCCGGCCGGGTATTTATTGACTGCTCCTCATACTTTAAAACCATGAGAGATATCAACATGCACTTTTTTTGCTGAAAAGCCCAGCCTTTTCTGTGTCTGCATGCACGCTGTCATTGAGTGAGCTCTAGCCAACGCAACCGCCACGTGAGACCAAAACATATGACCCGCAAAAACAAATTCACAAAGGCTCCAAGAGGTGGCGCTCCAAACCAAGTCAACTGTTGGTGTCATTTTGGCACCAAACGGTTAGCAGGAAAATTACAGTTGAAAACTCACTTCATCAGCGTTCAGATTTTGGTACACGATGGCTGTTTTAAGTGAAGAAGACAAGATTTTGATAGAGTCCATGTGTATGCACAAGGTGTTTGGCGCCAGGAGAATCCTCAGGGAGTTTCCTGCTAAAGGTTGGACACTTCTCACCGTTCACAACTTTTTTATGAAGCTGAAGGCAACTGGACAGCGAAATCGAAAGCCTGGAAGTGGGCGACCGCGGACTGTGAGGACAGTGGACAACGTTCGATCTGTTGAGGCACTTGTGCTATCACAAGAAGGCAAGCCAGGCGCCAGTCTCTCAGAACGAGAGACGGCCAAAGCTATTGGTATCTCCAGGTCATCAGTACAAAGGATAGTTAAAGATGATCTTCAACTCGAGACTTTTAAGCGGGTGCCCGTGACTGAGATCAGCTTCCAGGCAAAACAAAAGCGAATGGTATGATCTGCCGCCCTCCTCCGCCGGTTCCGGAAAAAAGACATCCAAAATTCTGCTTCTCAGACGAGAAGATATTCTGTTTCAGCACCCCGAAATACGAAATACCCAAAATGATCGCGTTCACACCAGACTTCAAATTAAGCGTGCTGTTCCAGCTGAAAATCTTCTTCGGGAGCGCCATCGATCCAGAGGCTCTGTTATGGTGTCAATGGGTGTCACCATGGATCACAAGAGTTCACTCATGTTTGTCCCCACCAGCGTCAAGATTGATTCCCAGGAGTACCAGAGAGTGATACTCAGACCCATGATGAACGAAATGGGAGTCCTGGCACCAGACTTTATCTTATCAACAGGATGGTGCCCCCTCTCACACTTCTCGATCGACTCTGACTTATCTCGAGAAAACTGGACGTGAATTTATCGAAACCCAAATTGTGGCCACCTTACACTCCGGATCTCAATCCACTCGATTACTTTGTGTGGTCTGCTGTTGAGCGCCTTGTTTATCACGGACATCGGGATCGTGATGTGGAACACCTTAAGGAAAGGCTTTCAGCGGCTTGGGAACAGCTGCTACAGGACTCTATAAAGAATGTTATCGGGAAGTGGTGCTCTTGCCTTCAAGAGGTTAATGCGGAAGGTGGACATATTGAGGCATTCCTGGTAACTCGCCAACTCAAATAAGGTGTTGCTAAAGATGAGAAATAATTTAATGTTAGCTTCTTTCGACGTTGCAGACGCTACTTTGATTCGTTTTTACAAGTCACCATGCTTTACCTCGTGCGGCGTTGCGTTGGCGGGAACTCACTTGATGCTCGCAGACGCAGAAAAGGTTGGGCTTTTCATTAAAAAAAGCGCATGTCGATATCTCTTACGGTTTTAAAGTTATTTGAATTCAAAGTGTGTTATAGTTTTTTTGGGCCACCCTGAATGCAGTTTGTTTTATGTTTGTAAAGATTAATATATTTTCGCTAGATTTTCACCTTTAATATACTATAACTTACTGCTATGCTAGTACTTTGTGTTTAGTAGTACGTACATACATACGATTTCAAATAACTTTTTAATAATTTCCGATTTTTTTATTTATTCTGTGTTATTCGAGTTTTCGCTTATCCGATGTACCTCCTCCCCACATTACCTCGGATAATAAGGGTTCTACTATATTACCAATTTTAGTATCGCATGCAAAAATGTTTGTAATACTGAAAAACCAAATGCGAACTTGGCCTTCAACGTGACAAATTTGAAAACATCCTGATGCTTTCAGTTGTTAACACTGTTTATTAGTAGTCTTAGAATCTTGTGGTGAATTAGGTAACCACAGAAATAACAGGCAAAACATTTACCATGAACCGGATACAGTTTTTCTGATAATTATGAGCTACATCATTTTACAAGTGTAGTAATGTGTCACATTTTTAAGCAAGTTTACAAATGCCAAATATCAAAATCTGTATTCTGCAACATAATTAGGTATACAAATTTAATTTCATTAATTATCAATTTCAGAATTTACGATTTGGAACAATGGGATTGGAAGCATTGTACAAATATACTGCATTTACAGGGCGATGCGAAACTTCGACATCATCTTAAATCTGCTGCAGTTAACACACTGGTACTCCTATTTTGGAAGTAGTGAAGTCCTAAACGGTTTCTTCCTATACCTACACCAACGAGAGAAGAACCAGAGGAGGGGCTAAAAATGACCCAATCTTGCATTTCATTCGTTAATATGAATGAAAGGGGAGGGGGCAAACCACGCCTCTGGTTCTTCTCTAGTTGGTGGAGGTATAGCTTACAATGACACCATCATTTCACAACTTCAGAATAAATATCTACCGATTTTTTTAGAATATCTATGGATCGGTCGCAATAAATTTCAAAAATGTTTCAATTGTGTGCAGAAAATAGCATGTCCTACTGGAGCAAGTAAGAGAAACAAACTATTTGTCATGTAATATAATATTGTATTAATTATAGCTGATATGATTTACTTCATGGACAGGCAAAATAAGGAAAGGAAATTCCTACCACAATATTTGAGCAGCATTATACAAATAGGAAACACTTTCCATGTAGGCACAGAATATAATTTTTTAACAGTAATATTTTCACTTTGTAGGACTTTGTTATTTTTGGGTAGTGGCTTCATGGACCAGTAATATTATTGCGAGAATTATAGTCATGCTTCAGTTTGTCCATAACTGTTTAGTACATTGTATAATATGGGTTTCCATTTCTCAGGGGTATAAAGCACAACATGGGTTTTTCCATTGTGCGACTAGCTTCAAGTCGACCAACGGAGTCATCACAAGATTTCAGGAAACTATACTAGTACCAACTAAAGAATAAAACTATGCCCCACCCCCTTACTGCCAATAGGAATCGAGGAATGTTCGATTGGATATTCCTGGCGAGAAATCTCTGGGTACGTGACATCTCTCTGACTTGACGTTTTTCTGACCAGGCAAAACTAAGCGAAAAGCAACTCATCGATTCCTATTGGTGGAAGCGATTTCATGACGAATAATGGGCGGGGCATAGTTTTATTCTTTAGTTGGTACTAGTATAACCATTGAAAACCACTCAAGCAACTTAAGGAACCAATTTAAGCCGAAGTTCATTAATAGAATATCTCAACAAAGTGGAATCAATAAGACAAAATCTATTGATTCTATCAACAAGACGACACCAAAAGCGTAATGTTACCTGAATCAAATGAATACCTTAAATATTTTTATTGCGTATTTTATCGAACATATATAGGATAATCATGCATTAAATATCGAAGCAATCACCATGGCTTGCAATGAAACAGTTCCACCGCTTTGAAAGCACTCTGATGCTCCTTGCGAGAAAGTCTTTCGACGATGTGCACACCCACCCATGCACCGTTTGCTCAATTGGTTTAATTCCTTCTCTGGTCAAAATCGAATGTTCTATGGTGCATTTAGTCGGTGGTGCGTCAATCTTTACACTTCTGCTACTCATTATATAGTGTTGTAGACTAGTAGCACTATCAATGGGCTAATATACGACCTTGAATAGTTGAAGCACCATGGTATGTGCTCTTATTTTAGAATTTTTAAGGTTTTTCATTTGATTCAGGTAATAACACAAGTTCACTGAAGCCAATCTTTACTGCTGAATTTCAAAGTTTAAAGTTTTTAAGTTAATACGAACAGAAATTAATTTACAGGAAAATGGAAGAATTACTGCTTTTACCTGATTTGCAGGCCTCAAAAATGGCAGACCCCGGTGTGCTAGCACCTGATTGCTTGACCCTCTTCCGATTGTTCCTTGCTGATGCTTTATTTCCAGCTCTTTCTTAAATTGCTGCACAGCTTGTTTCTATTAAAGGACCAACGTCACAAATCACATGCCCTTCAAATCAAGCGACAATTTGCATGTCACACCAGCTAAAACAAAAAAAGACCTAGCAACATCAATGGGACATCGCAACAGCTAACTTGCTTATAGCACTATTTTTCAATCAATGAGGTATTATATTTATTCAATGTAATAAAATTTTTAAAATGTAAAACTAGATTCAACCAACTGTTTCTCCTTTTCTTATATCGTCCAACTTTCACCGCAAAGTGAACAAAGAAAGTACATTTGCACCAATTCAAAGTTGTAGACTGAGCACAAAAGTTGTTTTTATTACGATTACGCATGTTACTTAAATACCAAAGTCGTTAGAAGACAAACCTGAGATGGACATTTTATCGGAATACAATGTAATATATTGGGAAAATTTTTTTTCAAGGGGGACGTTCATATTTCCTTGAAAGTTTGGCAGAGCGTAATCACGAAATTCTTAATTTGGTTTCCACATAAAAATGAAGTCAGTAAGCTACTGGAAATGCTTACTTTTTGCCACATTTAGGGGGATCACTGACGGAACTGACCAATAACATGCAAATTTGCTTGATTTCGACAAACAGCCATGTCGAATTTTTAATATAAAAATTAAGACTTCTTCACTTGTCAGCATGGAATTCCATGTACAGTGGAAACTCGCTATAAGACCCTCAGTTATAAGATGCAGCCGGATTTAAGGGTTCCCCTATGGGAGGTCACAGTTCATTTCGTCACATGCTTGTTGGCCCCAACTATATCGGTGTTTATAGTGACAAACATGAATGTGTCGAATGATGCGTGACGAAACTAATATGACGAAAGCAGTGTGACGTTTAAAGTATGACGGGATGTTTCGATATACAAACATTTCAGGTTGCGAGCTCGTTCCTGGAACAAAGTAATTTTGTAAACAGAAATTTTAAGCTCGAAATTGTTGCACTAACGGTTAATTTCAGGAAAATGACAAAGAAAAGTTTCTAAAATCAAAGGAATGTAGGGGTATTGTCAAACCACTGACAATTTTACAACATACTACACACTAAGTTTTTTTTGTTCATTTCGCATAACATAATGTGAGCCTAGTGGTTACTTGCAAAACGTTACTAATTATGCAGAATCATTTGCTATCGACCAGCAGGGGTCTTAAAATAAGTTACAATTTTTTTTAAAAGACCAGTCATGATGCCCTTTAAATATTACAAAAACATCTGTTTAGAAGACCTGGATTTGAATTTCACATGAATTTTGGTGGGTATTATAGCGAGTTTCTTCTGTACAATGAGTTCAAAAGAACAATAACCAGTAAAATTTATTTCTTCTAACACTTTGCTCACTGCATTATTGACTCAATTCAGTGTATGAAATGCTACACAAGCGATTTTCGGAACTAAAGATAACACTTATGATCGACATCGAACATTTACGTATAAACAAGTGCCCAAAATTATTCCAAAACTAATTTTATTAGTATTGAATTTGCCAAAAGTAACCAAATTTTATACTAGACTGAGTAACAGATTTCAAATCATTTCTCAACGACTAGTGTATTCATTTTCACCTGTTTTTCACTGAGGGCCATAATTTCTGCCTGAAGTTCATGAAGCTGTTTTTTGAGGCTTCCATTCTGGAAATAAAGCCAAAGCAAAATTAAGATTTAAAAGGATCGAAAATCAAACGATATAATAATTAAAAATTATTATGTGACATAAAAGTTCAAACAAACAGGGCAAAAACCAATTTGCATTTTGACAAGATGAGGAAGTTGGAACAAAATGTTTTTCATAAACTTGCCAGTTGGCCAAAAAACTGATATAAAAACAACTTTCACTACGTAAACAAACTATTTTTCTATTTGGAAACTACTTCACCCCAAATGCTGCCTTCCAAATAACATTTTTAATAAACAAAAAACAACCGTATTACTAAAATTTCGTACTTGAACTCTTGCATTGTTTAATGATTTACTACATATCAGTGTTTATAAATCGCTGCTCATTTTCAGCGTAATAAAATCTAATCTTTATATAAAATAATTTCAAACATACATATATAAGAAAATGAACAACTATCCCATTTTAATTTTCCAACTAAGAATTTCTGTGAATGAAAATACTTAATTTCAACAACAAAAGAGATGGGTCATGTGGAAAATGAAAGAAACATAATGCATCGCGCAGGAGGAATCGTCAAGAAAATTTGAAAACAAACTAAATCGATAACAATGGCGTTTTGCGGGCAAAGGACCGGTCGATTATTTTCAGTTGGCACAGGAATTTGACAAAACATACAGCGACCCCGTGATTTAGTTTTGCAGTAGCTCACCTGCGGATCACACTTCATTTTCGTCACCATCAACTGCCAAACCAACAAGAAAAACTTTTATCAGTCACAATCCAAACATGCAAATCAACACCGCTTTCACCTAATGTTCTTTTGTAGGACCCAACAAAAAATAGGCTTAATTTATGGCATTTTTAAAAGGCACGCAAGACATCCAACGCCTTATAGCCGTGTTGCCGAAGCCAAAAGCAAACGGTGGTTGCTCAAATCCTCATAGTCCCACAGCCCTAAACTACTTGCCAACTTTAAACTCTTTTCAGAAATTAATCATACATTCAACGTGATAGGCGTGATACTAAGCAAAACAACATCGCCATTTATTCAAAGCTATATAGCAGATCTCTGATTCACGTTCAAAGGAAAGTCGCTAGTTTTTACATATCTTACACGCCGAAAGAGCAACAATAGACCCTATTTTATTAGCATTCAACGTTATTGCGTGCCCAAAACGGGGGAGGAAACAAACGATGAACACCGGGTGTGCCTTAAAACCGGCCAGGCAGTACGACGAAAACTCGGTGGAAAAGTTACAGCCCGCCTCGGCGGCGTCATCGCTATTGGGAAAAGTGGCAAAACAGAGCGGAGGGGTCAGGTCCGGCGAACGTAACAGCCTAAAGAACGCTCTGTCTTCCCTGTCTCATCCCTCCCCAGCTGACCTGCGCACCGATGTGCTTCCCTCGTCAACAAGATGCTTCTCCGTTCCTCTGCAGTTTGTCGTGACATTTTAAGCGTTCAAAATGTCTGGGAAACCCAATTGTATACTTTTCGCTGTCCGCTCGACCAGTTGAAACGGTATTTGAAGAGTTTAAGTAATCGGGGCAAGGCAGAAAAACAAACCCACCTGGTGGTTCTGAATGGCCACTCGGAGTTGGTGCTGCAAACTCTGAGGGTCCATCGCAAGACGTTGATACGCAGCCTTTTCCACCTTTTATCCCAATATTCGATGCTCTCTGACGTTGCAAGAAACTGCAATAACACGTACCAAAGCCATTCTTCCACAAACCACTTCTCGGGGTGGGCAAATCGGCTCGCTTCGCTGGCCGCCGAGCGTCTCGGATTGCCGTTCGCCACTTCTGTGACGTCACGGCCATTGCCCTGCGCGTCATGCGGTAGGGTAAAGTAACGGGTGTGACGTCACAAAACAGGTTTCGAGTCGCGCGGTCATCGCGCATTGATATTGCTTTACCGCTGTTCGCCAGTGAATCGCCCACAATGAAAGTCGAGCAAATCACTGAACGACAAACATCGATTGTTTCAATGTGCAAATGAGTTGCTATGTGCTTTGGAAGATGTTTTCACATATTTGTAATCTTGTTCCCGTCTTCTGAAATTGTTGGCGTAGGTTATGCGGCTGGCACTATATTGCGATGGTGTCGATGCATCCAAGCAGTAAAGCGACTAGTATCACAAGTTCCCGGATGTACAACTTTTCCAAGGACTTAAATCACCATAGACTACATATTTTGTGATTTGTGCAATGTTTCATGTCTTTTGAAATTAGTTAGTCGTATTTTTTGAACGCTGTATGATAGTAACAATACGAATATTATGTTGAAAAAAAATTACTTGATGTTCCAGATAATAACTTTAAGATGAAAATTAATTATATTGTTTCAGTTCCAGATGGATTAGGTCTTTATTATAATATCCCTATCGCCATGACATAACCACACATGTAACCTCATCCAATGAAAAAAAGAACACTAAAAAGCAGTGTTATTAGATCAGAGTGTATCAGCTGTAAAAGCTTCAATGCCAGTATGGGTACAGTTTTGATCGATGCGCCCCTCTTCCTGGGCAGTGGTGACTCACCTGTCACGTGATCACTCGAACCCCGAGGTGCGAAATGAACATAAATACATATGACGTCATATGACTCACAACCGCTTTACCACGGGGAACATACAACGGACTATCATAGGTCAATCGCTTGCCTGTCCAGTTTTGCTGTCCCCCCCCCTCCCGCCCAGAAACTCCACATTTGCTTTTTCGATGGATGGACAACAGAATACTTTTTATTACCCCTTCCTTTCCCTTTGACACATCTGGAACATGCTGTTGCATTTGTGCTGCCATCTATCCCGCAGATGTCGAAGTACTTTGAATTCTTAACGTGTATAACAGTAGTTCAGTAGTTTGGCATCCAAACTATACGATGCCAGCCATGCCTGCTGGTGACGTTACAATGTGTTTTGGGTCGGTGACTAAGGCAGCCTGATGACGTCACAATTGTGTTCGTTTGGTGGAATACTCCTACGGTGCTACCTTAATTATTATTGTCGAATCCGGGAGTGCCCAACGGATAATTGCACAAATTCTCGATGTCCTGAATTTTTGGTACACGTTTTCTATGTTAAGTGTAACCGGATAAGTTCACAAACCGGGTAGGTGGACATGTTTGGAGAGAAAAGTGCCCAACATTTCCGTTCAATTATAACTTTTTAAGTGCACATGGCCATGCCAATTTTAAAACAGACTTTCCTTATCAGGCTCTCACTGCACAGAACGTTGACGTTGACAGTTGCGACTAGCCATACAGCGAGGCTGTATGGAGGGGGGGAGGGGGGGCGATACACAGCGAATAAATATTAGACCAGTTTTGCAAGGTCTGCTGAGTATGTTGTACAAAGAAATTCCGATTATATATTATCTTTATCTCTATGCGTTGATTGTACTCTGTTTCAAATGATTTTGTATGTGAGACACTTGCTTATATAATGGCAATAAAATTAAGCTTAGTGAATTTGTAATATTATTTGTTAATATATGTATAAATATAAATAAAAGTAAAACAAATCCGCAAATCAATGTGGAAAATGTGTCCAATTTGTTGCGGCGGGTCAATGTGACGAAATGAATGTGACCTCCCGTCTGGACACCGGTCGGCGTGCACTCCAGTTTTGACTAAAGATGCCACAAATGAAAACACAAAAGGGTGACCCGGACAGTAAGGTTACATAATATTGTAACAACCTCGAAAGGGTGCAATAGACAAAAACGATTACTTATCTGAAATTACATGCCTTGGGGGGAGGTGACATTCCTTAATTATGTCGATAACCTTAAATGGAGCATCCGTTCAAGGTCAATCAGATGTTATTTCTGCTATAGTTTGTGATGTGTGGGTAGTTATATTTATAAAACAAAGGCAATATACAGGTTGTCAGTTACATATATTTATGCATGGATAATGTAAAATGCATATTTTCAAACAGTTTCGGAGGAACTTTGCTAATATCTACTGCAACATTCATAAAGAGAATTTCACATAACTAAACCTGTTATTCTTTGAACTACCCTTTTTGGTCTTGTAGATATGGCTGTATCATAAATGCAAAACGATAGAAGTCATTTAGAATTCCATACACTTTATTAGTTTTGCATTGCATGCACCCTTTAAGATTTTTCTTATGGTCGCAAACCATCATTATTTGCATTATTATTGGCGATTTCCCATCACCCACAATGAATGGTACTATCACCAGTGTTCTGTAATCCTTCAGCAATACATATGAGGATGATTCAGAAAATAACGAGTTTCGTTGTATAAATTAAGAAACATTATTTTTTTGGGGAAAAATCTGTTACATAACTGAAGCTTCCTTTACTTCTCTACATAATCACCACCTTGCCATATCCGTACACGAGCTTTGGAATTCCCTTGCTATTCTCCTCTGCTGCCAGTTCAGTAAGCCAGGTGTGCACTGTATTCTTCAACTCTTCATCACTTCCAAAAAGTTTACCGCCCAGAAACTCTTTCAGCTTAGTGAAAAAGTGAAAATCGCTAGGAGAAAGATCAGGACTATAGGGTGGATGATCAAAAATTTCCCATCCGAATGGCGACTTGTTGCAACCAGTGCTCGCAACATTATGGGAAAACAGAAAGAGCAGGAATGTGCAAACGGTCGTTATTTTCTGGATCACCCTTGTATATTGATAGCTTGTGAAGGGTACAACCCATCACATTTATTATGATGGAATTTTCCAACAGGGTATGCACTCGGTCCCTTAAACGCATGTTTTACATGACTATTCAGTAAAAATTACACCCCGTAATAATAAAGATAACGAAATATCAATGCATAAACAAACCGGTCCTATAAACTACCTAATTTAGAATATAAAAATATGTATGTACACCTCTTTGCGAAAAGGATGTAGTTCATTTACATTTTCCATTGGGGGGATAAACACATGCAACAGCTGTCTTGGTATGAACACAGTTGGTGAAATGAATGACCTGAAACATACAAAAACTGAATAAGATGGTATGAGCATGTATCAACTTCAACTTACCGCATATGAAGACCACAACTCCGCCCAAATAAGCCCTTGTGGAGTTAGCTTTAGCTAAAGGTTGCTGACAGAAAGCACAATCTTTCTCCATATCCAGGCAGACTCCCCAATGACATTGCAAATTATCGAGAAATCTTGCACTTTGTATCTCTCGATTAGAAGAAGTTCCATTGTTTTCCTTCAGTATTTCTTCCACAACCTGATTCATACACAATGATTTTCGGTGAATAAATTGCGATTGGATACATTTTTCATACATAAATGTGCAAATAATGCGCAACCAATAATGAAATGCAGGAAGGTGGATGGAAAAACAATATAATAATTGAAATTGTACCCAAATTAGATTTTTCTGCATTGAACATTACATAATATGATTACACTTTCATGTCTTATACAGTCGTATTATCAAGGTTAATGAAACTGCTTTATCCATTACATAACCTATTTGCCGGGTGTCATAGTGCGGAGACTGTTGTTCGTCACCAGGTGTTCAATTATGCGTATTACATATCTTTGTCTTTCTCTATAGCATACCCCAGAAAAAGAAGTCAATTGGGCCTAACTATAGCTTATGAGATTTATTATGTGTCCATGCTTTAGGGATCCCTTGTAGGTATGTAGAATGGTAGCAAAGTCTCAGTTCCTGGAATCTTCAAATGAGACCGTGACACCTTTATCTACTCTTGCTGACACTTATTATAATGAGAAGTAAAAATTGTTAGAGGAGAAATATTGTAATTTGTAACTAACCTGTGATGAGACAACCATTGGTCCCTGCATCCACAGATGAGAGGCTGTATTTTCCACAATTAATTGTGACATGGACCTGTTCCAATATAACAATACAATATCATATTGGTCCATGTGTTTTACAGAGGGCTGTTTAAAAAGAATCATCCGACTTTAAAGCTATATTTATCGGGATCTGTGAATCACAGAAAAATGAGTGGTATACCAGTTGACAGAGGTATTGTAGTTTATTATACAGGGCTATTCAAAAATATTAAAGGTGGCTTGATATTGAACTCCCTTGTGAGCTCACGTTGTACTGTTTCAACCGATTGCGTTTCACAAAACTGAATACTGTAGAGGCCTTTGATTTCGCGAGCGTTTAATTTCGCGAAAACAGAGATGTAAGCTAGTTCGCGAGCCTTTGAATTCGCGATTTCTTGCGCCTCGTTTCTGATTGGTCATAATCGGAGCGAAAATTCGTAAATTCGCGTGGCCCATAATTTCGCGATTTTTAATCACTCGCGAAATTCGCGAAAATTAAAGCCTCGCGAAAAATACAGCCTCTACAGTAACACAAAATACCTTTTGCTGAATGGGCGCCATTTTAACTAAGATAACAGCCCTTTATCACCACCTGTTGGTGTCAACAAAAAACTACAGAGCCTTCTCTTTCAACTGATATATCTCATTTTTTATGATTCATGAATGCCAAGCTTGGAAATAGAAAACTCTTTTTGAATCACACTGTATATTCAGATGATACTCGCCTGTATTCCTGCCTAGCAATTTGCTGAAGGATACAACTTAAGTAAAACTGTTTGGAGAGTTTCCAACCAGATGTAGCTGGATTTTCGTTAACTTTCTGTAAAACCCTGATCGCTAGTTTTACAGGCAATAATTTCACCATCATCTTAGTAACTTCTTCAATGTTTAGAGTTCTTTCGCCACACTCCAAGTTTTCAGCCGTATTCAGGGTTAATTGTAATGCAAATTCCCACTCTTCTGGCGACTCGGGAACATATCCTGCAATCAGAGCGTTCAATCACTGTAAACCGATGAAACGCATGACATTTTGGAAACACACATACCAAGTTCCTCATTTTGTAGCAACAATTTATCATCCAAATGAAGAAGTGCCTGCAAAAGTTTCTCTCGCTCCGAGGCTCTCCTAAGAAGCATTAAGTATCCTGACCAAAACCTGAAACATCCATTTTGACCCTTGTAAAACTTAAACAATTGTCACAACAGGTATAAAAATAAAATACCCGAATTGGAAGCACAGTTGAGTAAAATTCTCCTGAAGTTTGTAGTGTCTAACCTCATCAAATATATTGCATAGAAGTGATTTCCATTTCCAAGGGTGATGATTGGAGAAAGGCCTAAACAGAAAATTTTCACATTTCATCTTGCAAATAATGAAAATGGGGAAATTTCATAAAATGCTTACCTTGGCAAACCACAAGAGCATTTCAAATGGCTTATTAATGAAGAGTCATGGTCATCTTGCAGAAGGTTCAAAACCCAGTAGCAATAAAAACCTGGATGCAACTCTAGCACTTCATTTGCATCCCACAATCCCCACCTAGAAGCCAATTTGATGGAGTGAATGAAGCAACAAAATAATGATGATTGCATAAAAGTACATTAAAATCTACTGACCGCATTGTTTTATACTTAGGGCGATTCCACAGTGTTTCCATGAACTCCAATAAAGTTTTCCTATCCGCTTGCATACACTGCAATGAATAAATTATGTCCCGCGGACTAACCGACTCGGCTACTTTTAACGCTCGTCTCCCATTGCATCTCTTCACAGACAAGACCCTGCATATTAATTTGCATCTTAATATTGCTCATTTTTTAACGAAATCACATGGCACACAAACCCAAGAAGTGCAAGAATGCGTTGAACTTCACTTCCAGTGACAGATGCACTCTCCTTTGCAGCTTCCATCACCAGAGTCCAACTCCGGAAGACATTGTGTCTCCGATAGGCGAGACATCTGTAGAACTCTTCAGCTGTTGCCAAATGCATGTATTGGGCTATGAAAACAGACTCGGTCTCATCTTCATTTTCTTCTTGAGACCAGGATTCACCCAAACCCGCAGCCACGTAACTGCTTTCAGTCATCTTAATGAGTCCATTGCCGAAAACGAGGCAGTTTCGAAGAACAATATTTTCTCTTCTCACATTTTCGCTTATCTCGCCAAAGACATTGCATTGAAAGCATGCAATGATCAATCGAAATACTTGTGCCTTGACCTCAGCTGAAAGTTGCATCCAATCTTGCATAAAAATCCAACAGCAGTTAGCCTTATTCTCTTGGTTTTCCACTGACATATTTTTCCACCAATGGAAATTGGCTAGCGACCTTAGGACTACAAAGGAAGTTGCAGTTAACACAAAAACTGGATGCATTTACAGAAATTAGGCACACCTTATTTTTAATTACAAAAATGAACGTTTTGAGTAGTCTGATTAAGCAAGTTGGTAAAAACCTTGATGCATTTTGGAATTCTGAACTTGCTCAACTGAAAGTTGCTCCAAGATAGCTTGGTTGTATGCTGCTTGGGCTCGATTCAATGAGGTAACCCATCTCGACAGGGTTTCTTTAGTCTGAAAGATATCAAACGCCTTTTCGGATTCTGCTAAATGCTCCCAGGCAATAATAGTTTCAGACAGAAAGTCGTCCAGTTCAATTTGGGGCATGTCAAATGCACCGAGGATTACAGACTTCGGCAATTCTCTGACGACGGAGGATGACTGAGTAAGAAGGCATATCGTGGAATCTGTCAACATGAAAATATATAATAATTTGGAGTACAACAAAACAGTTTTGTTTCAAAATGATTATGTATAATTATGACTACACTGAATTCATTACAATGGTATTCTAAAAAGCATTCAGCATAATGTAAAAAATAGAAGTATAACAAGGACTGTATCTTGTATGTTCCGTACAACATGAAATATAATCTAATGCAAATTGAATTTATTATGGACACTGTAAAGTTATTTTAAAAAGTTTTATGACTTGTTCAGCTCTTCACAACAAAATGTAAGCTATTTGCCAGCAATATGTTGCAATTTGAACTGGCAAATCAGTAAATAAACTACAGCAGAGGTGGAATACTACATATTAACTCGATAAAAACAGAAACAAAATAGGTGACATATTGGAGCACAAGCCTGTTTCTGGACTGGATTGGCTAGAATTCATCTTTTCAGATTCATTTCCCACATTGACATTCACATCCAATAATTCAGGGATTGCTATCGCCAATGACTCTTTAAAGCGGTCTTCAAGATCTCCCATTGTCCTTAGAATCTTGAATGTCCTAGATGCCACTTTTGCAGACACACTTGGGGAAATCATTTTTTTAATTGCTGAATTTCTCTACTTACACGTACATCCACCATTCACATACATACCTTTGCTTGATCTCTTCGAAAAATACCCCATGTCCTGCAGCTGCATTCTTTAAATTATCAGTGCCTTCATCTGCAGGAGCTCCTAATTGCCAATTTCCACAACTCGGACTTCTAGAAATGCCGTTTGGAGATCTTGGTGATCCGTAAATGGTGGCAGCAGAGAAGCCAGACGGTTCCACGTCTTCGCTTTTCCGCCGCAATTGTGTAACCTGTTGAACCTTGCGCCGTTCCTCGATTGTAACCGGAAGAGGGCAATAGGGGCTGACTGGACGGAATCCAGCCCAGAAGTTGCGGGCAGGAGACTCTCTGCCATTAACCTTGTCTGCATCATCGTCCCAATCACCTCTTCGGTGTCCCCTACCGACTATAATAATTCCTTCACGCGTCCGTTCCAGACATTCTTGTTTTTCGCATTGATCTAAATTGTTCACGATGGCTTGAACTTTACTTCGCAGTTGTTCATCGTCCAATTTGTCCACAAGCAATTGCATCAGCGAACAGGGCAACACCCGCCTGGCGCGAGTGTCTATCACAGAAAGTTCGTAGTTCAAACACAGTGTTGCACCTTCGTTCCAGAGGCCTCTTTCCAACAAATCCCGCACGCATCTTTCTACCACAAGCACTTGCAACCGCTGCATGTTACCCGATTCATAGCGGATGTAAATGTCATGTTTGTCGGCTCGGATGTCAGCAATAGCTGTATAAACAATTGTCACACGAGTTCACCATCTTCCAAAATAAAAACAGATTATGCTCACTTTGTGGTAATTTGCACCAGAGGACGACATCAAGTACATCAGATGGTTCAAAGATAAAAATAGCATCCGTTGTACATGCCAAAAGGTGGTCTTCCCTGAAATATCAACATTTGACATGCATGTATAGTACACAATGTAATATACGGGGTGTCTCTAAATTCATGGTTTATACTTCAAGATATGGTAGAGTACCCCAAAGAAACATACAATATTGGAATGTATGGTCAAAATTGCAACGTTAAAGAATGATAAGGACAAAACATTTCAATAATAATCACAGTAACTGCTCAAAGGAATGACCATTGGCCATAATACACGCCTCAGCGCCTGTGCATCTATCGTTGTACCGTTCAATAACACCTTTCATTAATAACTGTAGCAATGCAGCACTGGTCTGCCTTTATAAAACATTTGCTGTTCAAAGGTCAAACCAATAAAACAATTTTCATTTTCTGTTATTGAAATATTTTGTCCCTGTCATCTATATATATAAAAATGAAGCCACTTTTCGGCTTTATAACACAACTCCTCCCAAACTACTGCGCCGATTTACACCAAATTTTGGCACAGCGGCGCAATCCAACCCCTGAGTGTTATTGGGTGCCCATTACCCACCTAACTTACCCGTGAGAGGTGTAATCTTAATCGCAAAGAAAAATAACGCCATCTGGTGGATGCAACAAACGATATTTTGTTCCAAATTCCGTTACATTCCAATTAAGGTTCTCCATTCCAATTTCGCTGCTTCGTTACAATTTTCCTATTCCATTCCTAACTTTCAAAGCACTGAATAACATCAGGTCGTTCAACGCAGCATTTATTTCATCACAAAATGCAGAATTAACTCCGTGAGTATATTTCCATTTTTCCCTTCCCATGGACAATATCAATTTTAAAACGTTTTTAAATCGCCTTAGTTTTACATTGAAATCACTTTAAAATCGCTTTAGTTCTAAATTCGTCAAAGCCTTCAGGGTGCAACAGCAATGCGTGGCCGGGTACGGCTTGTTCGATCTTTAATGGTATACTTTGCACCATACATTCCAATGTTGTATATGTTTCATTTGGGGTACTCTAACATATCCTAAAGTATTGACCATGAATTTAGAGACACCCTGTATGCTGTGTCCCAAAAAATAGGGCAACATTTGTTGGCTGTCAATAACTTTGCTAAAACTTTATATAATTTCACAAAATTTTGCACCAAGATTTCAAATATAATCAGGTATATTGTTGCCAAATTTTGAGAATTTATATAAAGTTTTCACAAAGTTATTGACAACTAAAATATGTGGCCCTTTTTTGGGACACAGTGTAGTTACATATAATAAATAATTCAGACCCAAATTGTAAAAGTTTTCTGAAATTCAGTGCCTGTGGTGGCCAAAAATCGTTCAATGGTGCAAACCGCATTGGTTCACTGCAAGTCATTAGAACATGTATTTTATTCAGCAATATCGCAGTATTGGCTTCAAACCTAATTGCTGCTTAGTAAAAAAATATGCCAAGTTATATGATTGAAGTAATAAATGGCTGCCCTTAACGAATACATAAAATCATATACTCTTAATCAAGCTTAGAACACAAAATACTCAATTTCTGAAAAATAGTTAAAGAATTTATGTGATTGGAATGTGCGTTATCAAATATACTAGCAATATTGAATTATACCAAAAAAGTCAATGCAACATGACAACTTAATCACCTGTTTACTATTCCATTCATTAATTAACACTTACTTGTATAAAATTAGACAGGCTGGTGCTTGAGCTAAAGGTTTCTTCAGCTGATGCGTGCACAAAACATTTCCTTCAAAATCCACCTAACAATTACAAATAAAAAACACAAGTACTATACCAACCAAATATAGTCTACATTTGACATAATATTTTCAGACCTCCCATATTCTAGATCCAGGCCTAGCTGAATAGATAAGTGGGTTTTCAAGCTTTGCATTACTGTAAAAACAAGATCCAAATTCTCCTTCTCTAAAAATAACAGACTGCATATTTATCTTTTGGAAAATGCAGCAAAACTTCTCACGCAGTTTTTGGAACATGCCTGG
>WWPM01024029.1:0-15176 GCA_023279145.1 Glomeris maerens | reverse complement strand
AATCTCCTCGGCTTTCGCAGACCAATACATATACGTACCCATCGTGCTGCAGTCCGGTTTGCCGCTGTTGATCAGCGAGTCTTTGTGGAGCATTTCCGAGATGTACTCCATGGAGTCGGCCGGCAAATGGCCCAAACCTTTGGCCGCCGCCAGAGAATTGCCCATGGACCCTTCGGAGTACGAGTTCCTCGAGCTGCACTGCACGGGTGGAGTCTCGCTTTCCTCTTGACAACGCAGCACGGTCATCTCTATTCCGTCAACTTCGCAACTGCACGATGTGGAGGGGGAAAGAAAATTTGTTATCAATTACGGATATATTTGCTTTTATTTTTATTTTCCAGAATACGGAAACACGCACGGTGACGACCTCTTGGCGTTTCTGGCCAGGGACGTTTTGCTGTCCCCTCGATGGTCACTGGTGTCCGAGCGGCCGCTGCTCGTCTCGTCGTCGTCCGTGGGCTCTTCGATGCAGTCGCTCGTGTCAAACATGGCGTGCAGACGGTAGTTGACCACTTTGACGACGGTAAATATCACTCCTATGCTCAGGCTGTACAAACCCCATACTACCAGGTTGGCAGGGAAATACTGCAATCAATCAATTTGTAATTTCATGTTTTAGCAGCTTTCAGTAAATACCTAATATTTTTTTTGGTCTTTCTAAAGTCAGATTCAAACTTGATACTTTATTATTAATTCTTATTTAATGCCAATCTAAATAAATACAGCACAATTATTCTTCTATTTTTACTTTCCAAGAACCATTTCACTTCTTGGCACTAAATAGCTATTCCTATTTGGACTCGATTAACTTCAAATTGCTCGACTTCTCCCGTTACAATTTAGTAATTTCTTTTGTTACATTTGTTTGCGAAGGTTATTAACACTTTATGAACGAAATTTGCACAGCTGTCTGTCAGGTGGTGCCGTGGTAGCCGTGTGAATAAAATGAAATATACATATGACCTGGAGATCCAGGTTGCTAGGTTCGAGTCTTAACCGTGACCTTTTTATTTTTCTTATCATTTTATTTACAGCGTAATTTTCCCGCAATTAGTAAAGAGAAAATGTGTGACCAACTTCATTTATTTCCTGGATCAAATGACTGGCAAATCACTTCCCGCTAAACATAACAGACGGTAACTTCTTTGTTAAATGTGATTTGTATGATATTATAATGAAATTAACTAGAGTTATTGAAGCTTATAACACATCATTGACTCTTTTGTTAAATATTTATTTGTGAAATTACGTTGTCATTTAATTGTGGACACGTCTTTGTAACAAATGTTGGGATCAACTTTATGCAGGTTTAAATAGGGTACACGTTAAACATGACTGTTATTTATAGCCACAATCGCGGATTTCACACGGAATCATCACGCAATATAGCTCAATTTTAAAATCAAACCGATTTCTTGTATCTTTCTAAATTTAAAAGTTTATTTGTATATTTTTACAGGACCGTAAAATTGCGATATTGTTGTTCTTTGAACTGAGTGGAGTCCTGGGGTAAGTTTTGAGTTTTATTAACGTATTATAACTATTTTTGAGGTGGGTGTTACAGAGGATTTCGGCCGCTGACCTCGTAGATAATTTTAATATGAATATCAGCGAAAACAGCTTATATATTGAGCGCGCTGTGTAATGAATTGATTTCATTTTTGTTTTCTCGACAAACACTCACCAGGTAAACGGTGAAAGGAAAACATAGAAGTAAAAGCCAGATATACAGATGAAAAGTGTTGCTGAATATTCCCTGATGAGGATCGTAAAACCATCCACCGGTGAGAGAAGCCCAAACTCCCTGTCGAAAAATCTCCAAAATTTGCGAGCCCATTGCCACTTTCTTAATTTTTGACCCCCCTTTTTCCCCGTTTCCTTCTTATCGTATCCTTAAAAGTAAGCCTGTTTCAGGCATAGCACGCTTCTCCACTTCATTCGTCATCATCATCGTCGTCGTCGTCCACCTTATCGCCTTGTATATTAATTCGATCGTGATCGTATGATATCAGCAGCAGCAACTCCGCTGCTTTCCAAGCTGGCCATAAATCCGCAACATTTACCACTGAGATGGAACACGTGAGGTGAAATTGATCGATTGCGTGATTGGCTAGGTTGTAGCCACGCCTAAGATAATCGCAGCGATCATTGGTTCGACAGCGCCAGTGGGCGCGCCGCTCGAGCAGAAACAACTGGTTTATAGTCCTGCCATCTGGCCAAAGGCGGCAGCACCTATTGAAATTTCTCGTATAAAATACGTGGGAACTGTATGTAATGAGGTCGCGACTCAACTTGTTTATAGATGGCAGCACGATCGCATTTCGATCACATTTCATAATTTTCTCGCCAGATGGGGGCTGGCTGTATCATGACCATGTCGAAGGCGGGGCTGAAATGAACTACTCGAGTTCAACGATCCGATTCGTTGTCTTGCAAATGAGCACAGTGACGTCATTTGCTACACTCTACATATATAAATCCGCACAAAAATAGCTCTTCGTATTTTTGAACAGGAATTCTTGAAAAATTATCCTTTAAAAACAAGTTTACAATGCCAAATCAATGGACTCGACGTCATTTCCATGACCATGAACATGTTAAAATCAGTTTTTAGAAGCACAGTTAATTCATGGAATGTTCGCATGAATAAAAGTATTTCGTGACGTCACGCGCGCTGATTGGCTGATTTCCGTCTTACTTTGTCCCCATCCCCGTCATAAAAAACTGGCGAATGGGATTTTCGGTTAGCAATTACATTGCACCTTCGCTACGAGTTTATAATTTTATTTCGACCGATCGAGAAAAGCGAAAGAGTGGACTGGGCTGATTAAAAATGGCGTGCCATTGTTGTTGAGTGAGGGAAATTCTTGTCTCCGGAATCTAAATGTTGGCGATCGTGGCGGACGGGACTTGCGGAACGAACGCCGGTGAGTGTGGCGTTGCGGTTCAGAGAGGTCGGCCATTTTCGAATGTTGGAAAGTGCGGCGCTGATCGGGCGCAGAAGCAGCACAAGAAGGCGGGTTTATATCGGGGAGACGGCGAAACGGCGATGGCATTCGGATGCCACCCGTGATCCGAGCCTGGTCGCCGTCTCCCATGGAGCCCAACAGGGGCCGGGGGTCGGTGATGACCGGGGCAAGTCGGCCCCTGGGGCCAAGGGAACCAACCACTTCGTACGGTTACACGAGTTCGAGCAGTGGCAGCGATTGCAGGTCACTCTGGACGGTCATCTACGATTACAGTCAGCAGAATGAGGACGAACTTAGCCTGCATAGGGGCGAGGTGGTCGAATTGCTATCCAAGGATGTCAAAATATCCGGAGACGAGGGCTGGTGGACGGGAAAGATCGGTGACAAGGTAGAGCAAATACAGTTTATGCAATTTCACCCTTGCTTGCACTTGTGACCCCGTGTTTTTTACGGCCAGCCGTTACCGAGATATTCGCGAAAATGTATTGGAAAGTTCTGCGTTTTGGAACGTTTTCCGGGCCGCCATCTTGTTCTGAACCGAAAACGTTCCAATTTCGAACCCCTACTGCAGAAGTACGTTATACACTTTATAGAAGCTGATGAAGGGGGGTGAGGGGATGAAATCCCGTGACCATGGCCCAATGAGGGAATCGAATGCTGTAATTGGTTGATCGTAACCACGCCCATAAACGTTATTCGACTCCCTCATTGGGCTATGGATGGTCGCGGGATTTTATCCCCTCACCCCCCTTCATCAGTTTCTAAAGTATACTATTACTTTTTTTTTTATAAAATGGTTATTTTGCATCATCAATAACATGCTTCAGCCCATTTTCCAATTTCGTAATTTTTAACTGTTCGAAATTATACCTTTCATAGTTGGAACTTTTTGGAACGAATCAACAACGCCACCTGGCTTCCGAGTTCGTCTCTTGCAGCCAGGTGGCGCTGCTGTGCGCGCTCATCAGTTATAACTGGATTCGAATTTAGAACGTGTAAATATGTATGGGACATGGGACTAAGTTGCGTTGCCTTAGCGCTTCAGTTACGCCCTTGTTACACAGCGCCCTTGAAATATTGCGTTCAATTTTCTCAATTTTTTGTTACATTACATTACAATGTAAGGATAATAATAATGGTGTGGCGTGTTGCGAAGGGAAGTAAAAATGAATGTGGGTTATCGATTTTTGTCCATGAAGTTGCTATTTTAAGGCACTTGGTTCGCTTTTGCGTTCCCCCCGAGTTACGAACGTTTCGCTTTTACGAAACCCGCTTTTTCCAAAAGTAGGTGAAACATTTGAAACGCTTTTCCGCTGTTATTTTACACGGAATTGATGCGAATAAAGGGAAAAGGATTTTACAATCTATTATTATACTTCTGTCGATGTTTTGCTTTGTTTTTTTTTTGAAATAATTCGGACCTAAATGAAAAATTAATTGGGACAGGGTCATTTGTCATTTTCGGAATTGAATTAACAGTACTGTTATAAGCAAGTCGTTTCAGGCAAAAAAATAGTATCTTGTTGCAATACATCTAGAAAAAAATGTTTGCAAGTTTTAGCGTAAGCGTGGTTGCCAGGAAACGCCCCTTTTTGCGTACGCCTCGCCCACTTCAGTGCATTTTTTGGCAAAATAATATGGATGAGGATGAAATCTTGGTTTTAAAGTTTTTAATACTTACAAGTTGTACTTGAAATTTGCCATTTATATTAATAGAACTGTTGTTGTTTGTGTTTGGTGCGCCGTCTGGTGTGAAAAGTGCCAAGCAAGTTCAGTTTACCTCCTGAATATGGAGTTATTTCTAATTTTAAACAGTTTTCTTCAGGGAAGATATGTGTTTTGGACTTTAATAGGTACGTAACAAACCAAATTATATGTTAGTACACATTAGAAGTTGGATTTAAGGGCATTGACCGTACTAAATATCAATATTTGTTGGAATTATGTTTTAAAAAGCAAATTTCACTGTGTTATATACATCTATAGGAAAGGCATTGGACATTCATAATGGCTGTTGCTATTTTGGCTTCAAATGGTGAATTTGATGCTTTACAGACGTGGGAAATTATGCAAATATTGGGTTGGGTTTGTGTCACTATAATGAATGTATATTTTGCGAGCTATGTATGTATATAGGCTATATATAACAAGATACTTAGTTTTGAAAAGTATAGTGTTGTGTTTTGGGTATTTGCGAAGGACGAGTCGTGAGAGAAATCAACAAAGGGGGGTGTTTGGTTTGCTTGATTCACTTTATATGCCGCATAATGTTTACTTAAATTCTCAGTTTCTTTCTTTCTTTCTTTTTCTTTTTTAAATTCCTGTCAATAATTTCGGTGTGTGAACAATAACCAGATAAAAATTCCTGCATGGCCTTGGTATCATGTGATCTTGGATTTCAACTGTGTATATAATTGAAGTTAGTAGAGATTAATTGAGCTGTATGATTAAATAATGATAATTTAAGTGTATTAGTATATATATAGGAGGAAGATACAGTATTGGGAAATTTAAAAAAGGCCAAACGATGCAATAATGTTGAAGTTTATCAGTATATACATATGCTGATACGGGGTTTGTTTTCGTCCAAGAATCACGTGGTGTATTGTTTAACATTTTTATGCCTTGAATAGACTTCGTTTATAATCTATGTATATGTATTCAGCTAAATTCAACTTCGGAATTCAGATGACAATGCAATTTATGTGGGCTAAAACCTATTGGTTTTGTTTAAAACTAATTAATCGATCGATTCCACTGCATTTCTATTGGTTTCTGTATCCATGGATGAAGAGAGATGGATAAAGAAAGGCCAGAACACGGCATTCGATGGAACGTTTGTTGGTTCACAGTCTACCAGGTGGCGCTGCATCGAATCTCGTGTCCTGGCCTTCTTTTTACTCACACTGCATGTAATGTACTGTATATGGATATTATAAAATAAGTTTGTATTTTTTTTTATTGCGATTTGGGGCAGGTGGGCATCTTCCCAGCCAACTTCATCACGCAGCAGGACGTGGACCACATCTCGCCGGTGGGCAGCGAGAGCAGGCCCTTTGAGATCCTGTTCTCGGAGCTGGCCCTAGAAGAGGTGATCGGTGTCGGTGGGTTCGGCAAGGTGTTCAGGGGCTTCTGGAGGGGCCAGGAGGTGGCCGTTAAGGCCGCTCGGCACGACCCCGACGAGGACATCTCGGTGACCGCGGAAAACGTCCGCCAGGAGGCCAAACTCTTCTGGCTGCTCAACCACCCGAACATCGTGGCCCTTAAAGGCGTTTGCCTCGAGAAACCGAACCTTTGCCTGGTGATGGAGTACGCCAGGGGTGGTTCCCTCAACCGGGTGCTTCAGGGGCGACAGATACGGCCAGAGGTCCTTGTCAACTGGGCCGTGCAGATAGCTAGCGGCATGAAGTACCTGCACTCCGACGCGCCCATTCAACTCATCCACAGGGATCTCAAGTCCAGCAACGGTCAGTATTTCTATATATCAGTCTATAACAATATTTCACAATATCGGGCGGTTTTCCACGTTGGGGAGCATTCATTACTTAGGTCACGCTTCTGTCGCTACTGACAAAACGAAGCCTTTCCGGATATGGGTTTATATAGGAACATTATGTCTTGCGTTTATGCAGGGAATACACCCTGTCAATTTGTCCGTCGAATTTTGAAACGCCCTCTATATTGGTTGATCGAAAAGTGTTTATTTATCTATGACGTCTTTGTCTCGATCCGCGTGACCTTTTATATATGTATCTGAAATTAGGTTTTGATTGCATTATACTTACTATACACTTGCAAATCGATTGTCTTGCAATTTTAAGGGGAAACTATTTATATATAGGCGATTAGGCCTATATGTTTTGCTGCATGCTGCCACTGTAGTCCGGTGTCAACATTGAAGGCCATTAACATGGTTCCCAATAAGTGGCACTATATATACTCTCTAGTCTTATGTGCAAATAATGACACAGGAAAGTATATGGTGTTGCGTTGCACACACAGCGTTTCTTTTTCTTGGAATTCAGCACAGAAGTCCGCAAAGCAAATAGTTAATTTTTCATTTGTCAACGTTTTTTCCTCTGGTGCATTCAATCTTATTACTCCTGCATGTCTTCATTTGAGTTTCCTTAAAAGCTATTTGAATAATAGTTTGATATAACAGTTTGTTTGGTTTTTTATTTTGCATAACTTTGATCTGGTGAAAATATTTATCCTTATAATTTTGCCAATTAAGTGCAAAAGGAAAGGGTTAAGTTTTAGATGCGTAATGAATAGCAGCTCGTTTAATATGTATATAGGGAATAATGATGACAAAGTGTGCAAATGTTGAGCGTTGGCATTTACTGCATGCCATTTATATAGGTTTTTTATTTTGACTAGGTGTTGTTGTGATAAAAATTCCCCTTTTTTTAAATCGGTTTTGCAACAATGATAATAATCATCACAATATCAAATTAACTATACGAAATAGTCTTTGTTATTGCGCATTAAATTACAAAATAGTTACTGTTTATGATTTTGTTAATATTGTATTCAAGGAAATTCCCATTTCAATATTTTTAATGTCACTATATACTCAGAAATCTTTTGATTTTTTTTCAGACAAGTTGTTGAACATGAATCAATTACTGTTTTAAAAACCTTTGTGACTCGTGTAATTTTATCAGTTAACTTGTATAGTATCTGTTTTAATTTGTCAATTTATCATTTACTTATTTCGATATAGTGATATAAAGTTGGAGGTTGCATTTCTTTGTTTTGATAAATATGGATAATTTCCAGAAGGTAATTGCGTAATTTTAAAGGTGCGTGTAACTTACAAACCTACTTGTAATTCTAACCTCAATCGATTGCAAATATATACACCATAACCCAACTTCGTTTGCTTTTATATAATTCATGAATAATGCATTGTCGGTCATGGAACCCTGGGAAATATCTGTGACGTCACTAGATCACATTTCCATGACAAACTGGTTTGGGTGTTTTGTTTAAAGTCTTTTTTGCATTGGGCCTGTGCAAAGTATACCTATATGATTATAATATATTTCTAAACAAATTCCTCCATAGAATTTATAAGCTGAGTATTAAAATTCGTAATTTTCTCAAAATTAAATGATAATTTATTTGTTAGAAATTTATTTTATATTGGACTGAAAAATCTTTTCAGTTGAAACTGAAATCCAAAGGATTTGTATTTCTCCAGTTTGAAATCTTTTTTGTGTGTGTGTTGTATTTCTTAGAATATCATTTAATGGGAAAATGAGGTGAACGACCGATTTCCAAGATGGCGCCCGTTCTTCTTTGTGATTGGAGTTAGGCCTATTTCTTCGATATTATTTTTTCCACTCGAACTTCTCACCGTTAAATCTCTCCCTATAATAACTCTCTCCTCTTTGTTTATTCCTTTCTTCTTCCTTTGGAGGAAAATTGAAAGCTGCCCGGGAAACCACACCCAACTGACGTCCGCTTTTGTTGTTGTTTTCATAGGTTTTTTTAGGCTTATTATAACAGAAATAAAAAAAATGGCCTTAGGCCTAACCAATAGGAGGTTGAACCTGAAATATATGTATTTTTTGTGTGACATTGGGGTTGTATTTTCGCAGATTATTGGCCTTTCTTATAACAGCCTCGAACTGTGTCTGCTTTTTTTTATTACCTACGTACCGGTACGATATATTGATCAGATAAGAGAGAAGATTTTTTTATTTTTTTTTTGAGTGGCGATGACGATGGACGTAACAATCTCTGTGAACGTTCGAAAAAGAGGGCGACTTGCGGATTCGAATGTTTCGCAGGTTCGAATGTTTTGCGGATTCGAATGTTTTGCGGGTTCGAATGCTGTGCGGATTCGAATGTTTTACGAAATTCATCCCAACGTTCCATCTATCTCTTTCTTTATATCTATAAAATTTCTGGTGATGCTGCCTGCACTTCGTGATTAACTTGTCATTTTTAATACTAATAAAATTGGTGTGGTTTTTTTAACGTTCTGAAATTGAACACACGTTTGTTTTAAAAGGGATGAAGTTACGATATCGAAAAAGCCACGGTGAATTGCGAATTCGTGCTGAAATTCTTTTCGTTGCGTAATAAAATGGATAAATGTTGCTTGAAGTCGTTTATTAGGTTTCGTGGTGAAACACGAAACAACCAACCTATATAGTACTTTACATTTTTGTGCCGGTGAATAACAATTCTGCTATTTGGAACTCCAGTAGCTGAAGCGCTTTTGTAGCCCGAATTTTAATTTACACGCTGCTCTCGGTTTCTTATTTTATTATTGATCATGAAAGGTATTCATGAAACGAAATCTGCAATTATGTTGTAGCACGTGACAAGCAGAGTATAATTATTTTTAGACACTGATTTCGGCGTCGTTTACACTTATACCACGATATGCAATGAATTATTTACAAGTCCATTAGCTGATGAAGTAACTAACACCAAATGGTTCCCCCCCCAGATAGAGTATATGTATATATAGGCTTATATAAATACGTAAAGGAACCGCTCTTATCGATTTGCTAATTAATGTTTAATCACAGAATTGGGTTCTGTCTTCTTTTTTTTTTTGCAGTTTTGCTGAGCGAACCAATCGAGTGTAGTGATTTAGTGCATAAAACTTTAAAGATTACGGATTTCGGACTGGCCAGGGAGCTGTACAAAACGACTCGCATGTCGACGGCGGGAACGTACGCGTGGATGGCCCCAGAGGTCATCAAGTCTTCAACTTTCTCGAAGAGCAGCGACGTGTGGAGGTTTGTCGCGTACACAGTGTTGTCGCGTATAATTCGTCCATCGCATCGCGGTGCATTACATTTGTTCACGCAGTTACGGAGTGCTTCTTTGGGAATTACTCACGGGTGAGACGCCGTACCGAGGAATCGATGCCCTGGCCGTGGCGTACGGCGTCGCGGTCAGCAAACTAACTCTGCCCATTCCCGCAACGTGCCCCGCGTTGTTTTCCGAACTCATGAAAAGTAAGTATATTGTATATGCAGGGAGTTTGTCCATCGCGTTGAAGATATATGTTAAATACTACTATAGTTGTTAACAACTGAGTGATATTGTGTCGTATAAAGGTTGAAGATATATTTGGTTAGTTTGGTAATCGAATTGCGATTTAGAAAATTACGTACTGAATATGTCACGATCGATTACACGTTGCAGCGTGTTGGAACCCCGAGCCTCATAGTCGGCCGACTTTCGAAGACATCCTGCAACAGCTGTACGACATCTCGAAATCGCCTTTCATGGACACTCCTCAGGACTCCTTCCACACGATGCAGCAGGACTGGAAAGATGAAATCGAGCAAATGCTGAACGAAATGCGATGCAAGGAAAAAGTAAGATAGACGTGAGGGTAACATTCGCTCCGCAAACAATGAACGGTGAAAGGGAAGTTTCCCCCCTCTGTGCCGGTGTTTAATTTAACCCTCCGCATCTTTCCTTTTTTTTATTGGATCTACGTATTAATTTTGCTTTTATTATGTAGGATTATATTGGGCGTGTTGGGATCGTTGTCGGACAGGCGCGAGCACGACGTGCCAGGAAATGCCCCTGAAACCATACAACTCCCTTCCTTTCAATTATTATCAACAGTATATTTGACAAACTCCAATTCCCTATATATACACAGTGAAAAGCTTCATCAAGAAATGTTAAGGCGGTAAATACTAAATAGTTTTCCCCATTTTTCTCCCTGGAAAATGTAAATCTACACACTGGAATATATTTAACACGTATCGCGATTACGTTTAAATTTTGGGTACGGGTGATAACACAAATCCGAATTGACGGCCTCTGGGAGGAATTGAACGTTAAATAATGCAGTTGTGGAATTTAACGGTTAAAACGTGACGTCACGCGGCGTGCACGCACCGTATTCGGCGCGTTATTATTACGTTGGACATCCTGAAATCAGGGTGGATGATGAATCATTTCCTGAGTGTCTGCTTGGCCTGAGCGGTCAACTAGAGTGCTCGGTACACTTTTCATACACTGCAGTTGAATGGGATTTAGCGGAGTGCAGAATGATGGCCTCTTGCTGCAACGCGGCGAAAAAGTACAAAAGGGCCAGGTGGTTCGAGAGGTTCTCGTCTTCGGTCGGAATGGCGGCCGTCGCCACTCGCGCGACCACCACGCACGAAGTAATAAGTTTCGATCCGTCAATCTTGCGTATACCGCTTTATTATTCCTGTCTTTTGATACTGAATCGGCAGGTGAATGCAGATTATTGAGAGTAAAGCAAAAGACCAAGGAGGTTGCAATTGGTTGTCTGAATCACTAAAAAATGCGCATTTTCATTTGGATAGTCGAGTTTTTATGTGACATCTTTCTTCCTATATATAAACCTTGAATGAAAACGTATTTTGTTTGTATTAAGGGATCATTTGGAGCTTCGTTACGTAATTAGAGTTTGAGTTTAGTTTGGCGTGTGTATTCGTGCAGGAATTGCGCAGTCGCGAGGAGGAAGTCACTCGAGCCAAGATTCAGCAGAAGATTCACGAAGAGCTGCTTAGGAAGCGAGAACAGGAGTTGGCGAAGAGGGAGATCGATCTGTTGGAGAGGGAATTGAACATCATGATATTGCAGCAGGAAAAGGGCCAGCAGAAGCCGACGAAGCGCAAAGGCAAGTTCAAGAAGAACCGGCTCAAGCTGCTGAAAGGAGGCGGATCCCGGATCAGCATGCCGTCAGGTTCGTCTTGTATTTTCCCCCTTGACGACAATTGCGGGTTTGAAAACCTCGCGACTCGGTTGCAGACTTCAGGCACAACATCACCGTGCAGCAGACGCCGTCGTACCTGGAGATGCGAAACCTGCAGACGACGTGCCACGTGGACAGTCCTCCCGCTTCCCCCAGCATCCCCCGCCTGAGAGCCTACGCACGTGAGCCGCGTGAACCGTCGCGAAGCCGTCCTCCGCCGCACGCTTAGTTGCACGCAATCAGATATTCCCCCTCCTCCCTCCTCCCCCAGACGTGAGCCCCGTTGCGGTGACGGACGGAGTGAAAGGCAAAACTTGGGGCCCGAGCACGGTGCACCAGAGGGAGAGGGGCCATTCCAGGTCGCGCATCATCGACGGCAACAAGAGGTGGTCCAAGAGCGCCCCGAACCTCGAGAAGTCGCTCAAGAACTTCCCCGCAGGTATGTTGGAGGGTGCTTTCAAGTTTAGCCCTTTTAATAGGGCTTAAAATAAACGAGAGTTTTTTTGTTTCAGGTAGTACGGGTTGTCCGGAGCCACTGGTCGAAGGCGAGTGGGCGGAAGCGAGGTCCCACCACCACAACGGCACGTCCTCGGCCGAGTCGAGCCCCGTGCGCCGCACGCCCCAGGGCCGGCTCGTGGACACGGTCGTTTGCGGCATCGGGGCCATCCTGGCCAGCGTCGGAGCCGGTTTCGACGTCCGAGCCGCCAACTACTCCTCGGTCCACCCGAGGCTCAGGTAAGCGAGCGGACCATGGTGTTAATGTAACAGACTGCACGTAACTGAAGGCGTACGGTACCCCCAGGTGCGCGGAAGAGGACGAAGACGACAGGAGGTTCTGGTGCCACGACAGGTTCGCGGCGCCGGACTACGAGTTCACGTCCGTGTCCGGCTACCCGCACAACACGTACCACGGCCAGACGAGGCACTACCGGCCCAGCCTCAACCTGGGAGGGGGCGACGAGTGCCCCCCGGGCGGCAACAAAGGGCCCCTCCGTTTCTCCTCGGCGGACTCCCCGTGCCGCCGCAAGTCTTCGAGCGCGTCGGAGACCGAGGGGCCGTCGTGCGGCATCGGCGGCGGAGCCGCGATCCCCGCGGCCACCGACCGGCCCCTCTACGTGCCCCTGGAGCGCCAGGGTAGCTACGAGCCGTACTCTTACTACGCCGTCCCCCCGGCCCCGGGCGGGGACTACGGGCCCTACTACCCCGTGTACCCTTCGGCGGAAGCGTACCACGCGGCGGCGGCGACCGCCGATCGCGTGTACGCAGACTACGGTTACCACGCGTACGACAACCCGGCCACGGTGTCGTCGTCCACCGCGCAGTGGGTCAACCCGGCGGCCGTCGCCGGCGGCCCAAACGCGAGGACCGTGTCCTTCGGAAGCGGCGGCCACCGCCGCACGCCTTCCAACGTAAGTAACGCGTCGAACGCTTCGAGCAACGTGAACCCGTCGTTCACGATGGAGGAGGACGAGGAGGTGCAGCAGCGCATGGAGCACACGGTGACCCTGGCCGTGACGTACGCTCAATCGGGATCCGGTTCGGGGGGATCGGCGAGCTCGGGGGCCTCTTCGGGCGCGCCGATGCCCCCGCCGAGGTCCTCGAGGCAGAACAGCGTCGAGGCCGGCACGAACACGCCGCCGGGTGGGGTAGGAGCGCCGGAGAGACCGATGACCCTCGACCTGAGCCTGGTGCCCCCGCCGCCGTTACCGTCGAGGACACGCCCCTCGCCCCCGAAAGCAAAGTACTCGACCAGCGTACAGGTGGGAGGTTCGTTGGCGGCGGCTGCCGGAAGGGGCAGTTGGGCGTGCGGGTCGGCGGCCACGACGCCGCCGGACAGCACGACGAGCGAGGACAGCTCGTACGTGTCGGCCAGGGTGAGGTTCTCGCCGCTGACCCCGGCCCCCGGAGCGGCGCAGGCGCAAAACCTGCTGGACATGCCGGTCGAAGGGCAGAGCCAGGACGGGACCGTGCCGCTGGCCGCGCTCAGGAACATGAGTCTGGCCGAGCAGCAGCAGTACCATCATCATTACTACAGCCACGTGGAACTGCAGAGGAACAGGAAGGCTTCGGCTTCTTCGTCTTCGTCTTTGTCTCACGCGGACAGGCAGTTTCATCACTAAGAAGTAGTTTTCCCTCCCGGTTTTCTTTCCAGAAACCATGAACGGTGTTTATTTTTATTTTACTAACTACGTTTGCGCTTTGGTGGCGAGCAGATTTACCCCCGTGTGTGCCAAGCAAGCAAAAACGGTCCTTTGAAGCGTTCAATCTTAAGAAACGGTATTTTATCGGAATTAATTTTTTGACGGAAACAGTTAATCGTGTTTTAGTAATTGCAGTTGGAACCCGCTTCAGTGAAATTGCCGGTTAACTGGACAAACGACTCTGCGCGATTACACGGTAGTAAATCACTGTTTCGGTTTGTTGAACGTTATTAAGATTGAACGCTGTCAACTTTTCATTTAGTAAGTATTGAAACGAGGGAAAAGTTGCTTTCGTGTCTGTCCGATCCGATGAATGTCAAACTCCGGACGTGTAATAATTCATCCGTCGTGTGCCGTTTGTGCCCCAGAAACTTTGCTCCGTGCCGCCATGGGTCCATTTAGCCCCGTAAGCTTTGCCACATGCTATGAACTAATTAACTATCATGTCATTCTTGAAATTAATTAACTATCTAATTAATCGATGAATTGAGGAACAGGAAACAAAAAACTACATTCAAGCCGCTCCGCACGCTTCTCTATGCAACAGCCGATCAATCTTTTGCTATATAATATAATAACTTATTGTAATGCTTCTGAAACTACTAATTCCACTTTCTGTTCTTGCAGTTCTTACATCGTCATTTTTTTAGGAAGATTTTAAGTTCAATTTCTCTCAGACTGCGTTTCGAGAAGAACTTTGCTGCGTAGGTACTTATTATTAATTCGTAAGTTATGATTCGAATTACGTGCATAATTTTATATCGGACGAAAATAACGACTAATATTTCCTACTTTGCGTTTTAAAAATATATATAAATATATTATAATTATACACGTACGGAGACATTCCCTAGTAAGTTAGCGATTTTTAATTTTTATCCCTGAAATTTTGCGATTCTACAAAAGTGGATTTTGAGTGAAACTTGTAATTTTATTCTTTACTTTCTTTCCCAGTTCTAATATTGAAGTGTTGTACATTCCATTTTTATTTTTAAAAACGTACGTATAAAGAAAAGTAACGGAGTCTATCGTGGTAATTTCCAGTACTTTATTTTATACGGATGCGGTATTTCAGCGAATGTTCTCGCAACTTTCTTTAATTTCAGTAAAAGACGTATTTATTTTAATATTTAGGCGAAAATGGCTGTACATTTATTTCTAGCTAATTATGTAAAATAACCACTAATTATTTGGTGATGTTTGAATTTTATTTCCAAAAGCGAAAAGGTGCTACGAGAAGACGCAACATATTTTGCTGTTCGTGTTTCAAAATCAAACTAATTACGAATACAATCG
>WWPM01024028.1:0-18709 GCA_023279145.1 Glomeris maerens | reverse complement strand
TTGGTGAAACACTTGGTGGCTGTTGGTGAAAATATTAATTGTCGGATTTTTCTGACTTTAATTCGGTCTCCGTGAGTGAGCCGGAAAAAAATGGTTCTGATGCCTGATGAGTGCCCCATGTGTGGGCCGAAACACGTGTCGCATCTTTACAACAACTTGAACCGAGTATGGGTGCAATGGAGAACATTTCCACATAATACTAAAAATATTTGTACAAAATCTGAAATCGTGAAAAATATCTGCAAACTATTAATATATTTTCCGCGGAAAATCTCCAGTCGCATATGAAAATATGCTGCTACAGTTTCTATACAGATAAATATTGATTTCTGAAGATAATCTGCAAAATTATAGGAATTTCTGTAGATTTTCTGCAGAAATCATTGTTTTTCTGTCGAAAATCCGGGGTATTGTTACAAAACAAGTAAATCTGTTCTTAATTTGTACTGTTTTAGCTCGTTAACCTTCAACACAAATGTGCAACATACATGCCTTATATGCCACGTGTACAACAAAACGTAGTTTCTGCTCAAAATTCGTCATTATTAGTTAATTTCCAGTAATCTGGCATGTGCTCCGGTCCCATGTCTGCCGGATTAACGAGGGAGGACTGTACTATTTGTTTCGTTTCAAATCATAAATCTGCACAACTTTTCCCCATCGAAAATAAGGACTATAGGGAGAGAAAAAAACCTTATCTGGATGAGCTTAAATCCTCCGAACCCAACCAGAATTACCTGTTCCACGTCTCGCGACCCCTAGTTTAGTAAAACACTTGGAGGTGAACTTACTCGGTGGGTTTTCCTGTTCCGAGCAACTGTCCACCTCGCCGGACTCCGGCCACCTCCGCCCATCGTGTCCGAGAAGCCCTTCGGTGTCCTCGCGTCTACGGCGTTCGGGGAAAGTCACGCCGTCACCCATGCTGCAAACGAACCAATGAAACTACTACTTCTTGCCGGTTCCATCGTAACCAAATTCGTAAAAATAAAAGCAAAACGTCTTAAGGTGAAAATAACAGGTTGGACTTTTTTTTTACGGGCAAAAGTTTGGCATAAGAAAGAGAAAAGTCATGCAGCACTGAAAAAGCAACCTGCGAGACGTATGCAAAATTCCTTTATTTACCGATTCGGTCCATTCGCGCTCGGCTCAATGGCACTTTTACACGATTTTTTTTTAGCTATTTACACGGGCGAGTCGGTTTTTTTTAAGTAACTGGCATTTTTACGTCTCGCGCGCACACGACGTAGAAAAGATATTTCACAAGTTGCTGCTGCTGCCGCTGCTGTCCGATCGGAAATAAAATTGGGGGTAGAAAAAGGGGTTCGGGTTGTCGCTAAGGCAAAGCGAGATTGGTTTCGTGGTCCGATCGGTTCTCTTCTAACCTGGGTACGGTGCTGCCCATGGAATTGTAAGAGTTTCCTTGGGGAGTTCGCGTTGGGAACACGATGCCGTCTCCCAGGCTGCACAGAAACAAATAATGCACACACAGAAAACAAATTTATTGCAGCGCTTCTCAAACGGAGTGCCCCGGGTTTTGAGAACCGCCGAATAACAAGCGCGACGGTCAATCGCGCACGGAATTGCGAGTGTCATTTCTCTAAATACATACAACTTCTGGTGTTTACTGTAATTTGGTTCAACACGTGACACTCGACAAGTTCGCGCGGATGCGGAAAGCAGCCAATGCGCTTCGAAGGCCACGTAAGGAGTGCTCAAGTTTGAAAAAACAGAAACGAGAGAGAGGACAAGACCAGAAAGGAATTTCCTTTTGCAAGATCATTACACAGTCAAACCTCTGAAGAAAAGTAACGTGTCATCTATTCATTTACCTCGAGAAAACGGGAAGGAACCAGTTCCTCTTGTTGTCGCCGAACACCTCGAGGAAATTGTTGAACTTGCCCAAACTGAATCCGTCCTTGTCGGGGCCCGTGCGGAAGATCGGCGCTCGGAATGACTCTGTATGTAACAACGACAACCGCACGTCACCCGAAGAAGGGCCCCTTTTTAAGGGCACGCGCGCTCGCCCGCTTACCTAGCGTGGACCTGTTGACCGAGACGAGGTAACAGTGATAGCTGAAAAGCGAGACGAGACTGAAGGCGAACATCACAGACACGAAGAACAGGAATAGGATGTGAAATCTTCCCACGTCGCTCAACTCGTTCTGAAACTGGCCTCTTTCAAAAAAAAAGCACGCGTCCGGCGAAAAACGACGGTCGTGCGTTGCGTGGCACGCAACTTACTTTCCAGAACTTGACGAAGTACTGCAGGGTGGTGGACGCGACGTAGACGCAGTAGACCAACGAGTAGCCGAGAAATAAGATGAAGAACTTGTAGTTGTTAAAATTGACGCAGTTGTTAACCCACGGGCAGTGATGGTCCATCTTCAATACGCACCTAAGCGACAACGTAAACCTCTTCTTTTAGAGTTTTTTTTTGGTTCGTAACGAACGGATTTGGACTTGCTTACTCTCCGCACACCGAACAATGATGCGCTCTGTCCGGTTTCACTATGTGGCATTTCTCGCAGTACCGTATACCTGAGCGGTAAAACAGTAATTCGTGCAGTGTTACGTAAATAACGCAATATACTAACCAGGATTACGTACAACGATGTGAGAATTCAAAAATAAAGGCGGTTCGTTTATAATAATTACACCTGCAACCAGACTGCAAAAAAAGTCTTTTTACGAACTGCGCTGAAGGAACTTCAACTAATTACAGTCAACTTCGTGTAACTCGAAACCCCGGTTAAGTCGACGAGTGAACGTGGCCTTTTCTCGATAACAGTAACTTGTATTTTTTGACCGTATCGGCAACGCTTAGTCCCGGTTAGTATATTGCGGCTTCGGTTGAATTCACGGACGAACTATTGTGGTCTGTCCTGTTGGAGACCGGAAGGTCCCGCGCGAGATGTTCCAGGAATCGGTGTTGGTTCTCGGTGGTCAGCTCTTTCTCGAGTTTCTCGGCGTCAATGGATGCGATGCGGAACTGTTTTTTGAGAGACATATATGTAGTAACTTTCTTTATGATTTTCTTTGAAAATCGATTTCAATCCTCGTGTTCGTAACTGTATAGACGATACTTATACCTGTTTAGGTACTCGGCCCACTTCGGCGAATATTGTTTGCCAGTAAGCCCAGCAAAACATGGCGAAGGCGACGTGGTAAAACAGTAGATATAACACTATAGCAATTTCACAAATGTGTTCATATTAGGAACAGTAAGATTCGGAAATTTGTTGTTTACTTTAATAAGTCAATAAATACAAGTTGGTCTTTATTTTTTTTTGTTCAATGAATACAAATATTTTAAACTCTTTTCTCAATCTTGGAAAACATTCAAAGTATAGGTACCTTTTTCGAGGATATTAGGGACTGTAACTGCAAAAAACAAAACAAGAAAAAGTATTAGGCTTATTTGTCAATGAGCATTGATTTGAATATGAATGAGATTTTTATTTCATTATCTCGTTTCGTTGTACAAAATTGTAAAATACGGCACGCAGTTAACGAGGTATTTACTAACTGGTTGGCGACTCGATTAAGGTCGTTTCCTGATATCCAACGAGGCGAATAAGATCGTTTCTGATATAGGTTTTTTTTTTCTTCTCCATCGAAATGATAATACATTGATTTTAGCCAGGCAAAAAATGTGAACTTACACAGACAAAGCTGGATGACATATGCGTAGTAAGACCACACAACGACGGCGACGATAAATATGACGGGAAGCCATTTAGCTGCCCGAAAACAGCACATGCACCGCTGGCAACCCATTATACTAAAGCGAAACTACTCGGCCATTTTGCGGAATCGACGCCCTGTGACGTCATGGAAAGCCGCTGCGGATCGGTCGGCCGGTCGGTCGGCAGCGATACGCGTATACTGGGAGTCTACGGTACCGGTATTTCGATACCGATCGATACGCGTATCGTCATTGAGAAGCATTGCAGATCGCATCGACAGCGATACGAGTTTTTTTTTAGTGAGAAAGGCGATGGTACCGGTATATCGATACGCGTACCGGCATGGAAAGCCGCTGCGGATCGGTCGGCAGCGATACGCGTTAATTACTGAGAGTCTACGGTACCGGTATTTCGATACCGATCAATACGCGTATCGTCATTGAGAACCATTGCAGATCGTATCGACAGCGATACGAGTTTTTTTTTAAATTAGTGAGAAAGGCGATGGTACCGGTATATCGATACGCGCATCGTCATTCGGAACCATTGCAGATTGCATCGACAGCGATACGCGCTTTATACCGAGAAGCGATGGTACCGGTGTATCGTTTTGCGTAACCACCGGCTATCCCTGCCAAGAGTTAAAGCGCTTCGATTTAGGATATTCTTATGTGCTCAACTTTTCAACATGTCCTATAAGTTTTCTCAACATGTGGCAACGTCCGCCATTTTGTTCGGTGTGTCGTTGGCGGTGAGTGTCTCTTTCTTGGTCATTTCGCTAAAATTAACGATCTAATTCGGACTATAGTTATGCAATATCTGTTCCTCAACCGACAACTGTACTTTGCCACGTGTTGTAGTGAGACTTTGACTTGTAATTTTCCAGGTTTTTCGTTTGAGGCTCAATCATGTCGCAGGATAAATTGACTAGGATCGCCATTGTGAACAATGACAAGTGCAAGCCGAAAAGATGTCGTCAGGAATGCAAGAAATCCTGCCCCGTCGTGCGAATGGGTTTGTCAGCAATTTTCCCCCCGGTTTTGTGTATAAAATAATAAGATACATACTATAAAAACTACCATATGTTAACTGTGCAGGAAAACTGTGCATCGAAGTGACACCGAATGACAAAATAGCACTCATTTCTGAAGAATTGTGTATAGGTTGTGGGATATGCGTGAAAGTGAGTTGCAATTTTACAGCAGACGCAATACAAAATGTTGTTTTTTTAAAGTTCTAAATGAGATATTTATAAATTCTGAATTCCTACGTGAGCCAATCACTTATCCGGTAATTGCTAGTATATCACTGAATCTTGTCTTGCCGCGTTCAGAAATGCCCTTTCGAAGCAATCTCGATCATCAACTTGCCGAGCAATCTGGAGAGGGACACTACGCATAGGTACAGCCAGAACTCCTTCAAACTGCATCGGTAAGAACCGCGGATCGTAGAGGTTCGAGTGTATATGTTACACGGACAACGTGGGATGATTTTATTGTACACTGCTGTTCACATTCTGAATTGGTTGTGATGCGAAACGTACTTGATTGCTGAAGTTGTTGGTCGCAAACTGTTGAACATCTCTGGTTTGGGCCAAGTTTGCCGGTTTCAGCCGAAGTGGGGTTTGTCTTTTTGCGTACGCCTCCGCAGGTTGCCGATACCGAGACCCGGTGAAGTTCTGGGATTGGTTGGGACGAACGGAATCGGGAAGTCGACCACGCTGAAGATTCTCGGAGGGAAGCAGAAACCCAATCTCGGCCGGTTCAACGTAAGTATCTTTGCGGCAAACGAATGTGGTTTTCGCTCGTTTGTAACGGTACATTTTTTCCCCACCCAAAGGATCCTCCCGATTGGACGGAAATCCTGACTTACTTCCGCGGCTCGGAGTTGCAAAACTACTTCACGAAGATCCTCGAAGACGATCTGAAAGCTCTCATCAAACCTCAATACGTGGACCAGATCCCGAAAGCGGTCCAAGTGAGTGTCGTGCAATCGCTGTTTTAGCAAATGTTGAACCGGTTATTTTGAAGGAAAGATTGTTTTCGTTGCGGTTTCAGGGCTCTGTTCAGCAGTTGCTCGACAAGAAAGACGAGCTGAAAAGGCAGAATGATATCTGCGATATGTTAGATTTACAGAAGGTTAGAGACCGGAAAGTGGAGGACCTTTCCGGAGGAGAACTGCAGAGATTTGCAATCGCCATGGTTTGCATTCAGAAAGGCGACATGTGGGGCTCTTTTTTGTGTGCATATTTTACGTTAACTTCGGGGGCTTTTGTAAGTTAACGGAGTTTTTCTATCGCGGCCGCAGTTTCATGTTCGACGAGCCGTCCAGTTACTTGGACGTCAAGCAGAGGCTGAACGCAGCTCTCACGATCCGATCGCTTATCGCCCCGGACAAGTACGTGCCCGTGGTTGCAATCCGTATTTCCAGATTTAAAGAGTTGTAACTTTTGTCAGTTCAACTGGGAAATACAGGATTTATTGAATTTAGTTTGGAATTGACGATGCGTATCGCTCGCTAGATTCATAATAGTCGTGGAGCACGATCTGTCGGTGCTCGATTACCTTTCGGACTTCATATGTTGCCTGTACGGCATTCCCGGAGCCTACGGAGTCGTAACCATGCCTTTCAGCGTACGAGAAGGTAACGCGGTCGGACGAGGAACCGCCGCACCGTGTAGATAAATAATAACGGTGCGGTATTCTTTAAAAGGAATCAATATCTTCCTGGACGGGTTCGTGCCGACGGAGAACCTGCGCTTCCGAGACACTTCCCTCGTGTTCAAAGTGGCCGAGACGGCGAACGAGGAGGAGATCAAGCGCATGTGCCAGTACTCGTACCCGAGGATGTCGAAGAAGCTGGGCGACTTCTCGCTCGTCGTCGAGCCCGGCACGTTCACGGACTCCGAGATCATCGTGATGCTGGGCGAGAACGGCACCGGCAAGACCACGTTCATCCGGATGCTGGCCGGGCGCCTGTCGCCGGACGACGGCGCGGAGGTGCCGCAGCTCCACATCAGCTACAAGCCGCAGAAGATCAGTCCGCGGTCCCAAGGCACCGTTCGCCAGCTGCTGCACGAGAAGATCCGCGACGCGTACACGCACCCGCAGTTCAACACGGACGTGTTGAAGCCGATGCAGATCGATTCGATCATCGACCAGGAGGTGACGTAATTGTAATTGCACATGTTTATACAGGGTGCCTCAATAATACTTTTACAAACTTCGGGGATGTATTCTTCATTGCAAAAGAAAGCTCCTGTGAACCCATGGTCGCAAATCAGTTGGGTGCGCGTTATGAATTATGAACGGAAGGGTATGTTGCGTTCACCAACTGCCCAGGCACCCAAACAACGGCATGTGTCTAAGCACTCAACCATCGAGGGCTTTCAGTCACTGTACTGTACCTAGAGGGCGCTGTGTTGCGAAGGCAACTGGTTGACTTCTGTCATTTGTCATTTGAGCACATGCAGTGGATGCGGACGTTGTACCAATTAGTTGATGTCCAGATTCCCTATTGTGTACATGTCACAGAGTGCAACCCCGAAGTTTGTAAAGTCCCGATTTCATTCCCACGCGGGTTTTGGAACGGTTATAAGACACTTCTCGTTATTAAGCATCCCGGGGGAAACGCGGGGAACATGCGATGAGTAAACGATTAAGATTGTAATTATTTGGTTGTCGTAATCAGGTGCAAAACTTGTCCGGGGGAGAGTTGCAGAGAGTGGCTCTCGTACTCTGCCTCGGCAAACCCGCCGACGTCTACCTAATAGACGAACCGTCGGCGTACCTGGACTCCGAACAGCGTTTGGTGGCCGCCAAGGTTATCAAGAGGTAATATTGTCATTAGGGTGTAGTAATGAGATTACAAGTGCTAATTTCGCGTTCACCTAATGTGTGAATTTCTTCCTCACGATTATTATATAATAGGGTCTTTCCAGCGCAATTAGAATTTCGTAATTCCAGAATTTGACAGCGACTGGTTCGCTGCACAGTCTTTTCGTGAAACCGCAATTGTTTGTCTATGCCGAGTATGAATTAGTTTGTCAATTTAGTAGTTTTAATTTTAATTCATCGTCAACTTTGTTTGCCCCCTTATGATGGGCTTTCGACGAAAAATGTTTGGTGTTGTGATTGTGTTTCTAAATGTTTCCGTTTGTCATTGTCGGTGGAAGTGAATGATCATTATGTTTTCATTTGGAACTGCGAAGAACGTGAAATAGACTATTTATCGCGCGTTTAATGTTTACTTTGCAACTGTAGGTTCATTATCCACGCCAAGAAGACAGGGTTCGTAGTGGAACACGACTTCATCATGGCCACGTATTTAGCGGACAGGGTTGTTGTCTTCGAAGGGGTACCTTCCATCGAGACAACTGCCAATACGTAATGATACCTGACACGCGAGGGATAATCGTGGTCCGTTGTTAATTTTTGTCTTTCATTCTCAGCCCTCAGACACTTCTGGCCGGAATGAATAAGTTTCTCGAATTGCTGAACATTACGTTCAGACGGGATCCGAATAACTTCAGGCCGAGGATAAATAAACTTCATTCCGTCAAGGTAAACTCGACTAATTGCTCCTTATTACTACGGGTTGTTTTGATTGAGCACTGTGAAAATGTAATCTGGTTTTTTTGCAATTAGGACGTGGAGCAAAAGCGCAGTGGCAATTACTTCTTTCTCGAAGATTGAGAACCGACGTGAAGATACACCGGATGGATTGCAGTGATTTATTTGGACTGAAATGTGGAAAAAATGTAAGGTACAATCCCAGTAGCGTGTGAAGTACGAGCAAATGTGCCGCGTAAGTGCTGGTACTGGGATTTCGATATTATTTATACATCATGATTCTTTTTAAAGCTTGAAATGCGCAGAGCTCAGTAAATTGTTTTTGCAAAATTAAAACCTATTTGCTGGCTAATTTATGTATACTTTTTTTAGGGGACTAGACTCTTACGAAACCTGAATTCTTAATTACACTGGTCCCTTTCAAATCTAGTTTAAAATAGCCATTCCGCTTCAGTGCACGCTCACTTATCCCAAAGAGATCTCATTTCCAACGAAATATGATTTTTCCCAACTAGCAAAAAAAGAATTTTATTTTGCAGAAGACGTGACAGAACTTTGCAAGGGCTTCCAAATGAAAGGCGCAATTGCGATTAACCATAACTAAATGAATATGCAAGTGTGGTTAGTTCAAGCGTAATTGCTTAACACACAAAGAATGAATCGTTTATTGTCACTGACGTTGACAAAAAAGGCGAGGAAAACTGAACATTAAGGCTTGTTTTCAATTTTTTCAAAAATATTTTTCCCTGATTCAATCCTGTTTTAAAATTTTGATTTGGTACTCGGCCTGTGGTTGGTTTATGGCAGTGGGTGAAGCATCATTGTGATCATTACCCGCCCCCCCCCCCCACTCCCGTTTGCAGTACGCAATCATGCTGTGTACCGGGAAAACACCGCAGCTCTGCTGTGCGCACATTATTGGAAAACGGCCGTTCTGTCATCGCGACCCAGAGAGCAATACTCTTGCATTTCAACATTCCTTGCCGCGTTTCAGTCCCTTGTGGAAAGACGTGGAGTGGTCCGCGTGATCACTAGATTTAAGCATGTGCGTCTTTTTCCTGTGGGAGTACCTCAAGGAAAACGTTTACAAGCACCGCCCCCATTCCATGCAAGAACTGAAGGACAGAATTGTCGGGGAGGTGAACGCAATTCCGCTTGAGATGTGCCTAAAAGTAGCCAGAAACTTCAGAAAGAGGCTACAACAGTGCATCGCTGCAGATATTGTCTTGAAAACTTAATGGGGAAAAACGGGTTAAATACCAAATTCAATGAAAAATGTTTCAAGTCTCTGACTTCAATAGTTGTTTGTTTATTGCTCTTTAAAACCCAGGCATACGTTTCGCCCCACCCTGTACAATCACTACCCTAACTCGTGCAAAATGAAATGGGACGTTTTCAAGCTTTTCCTTGCTTTAAATACAGTCCTCCCTCGATAATTTTTAGTAAACTTGTCGGGAGGTGGAAATTTATGATCACTGTGCGCGATGTTGTTGTGGGCAGAAGAAAATGATGTGTCTCCGCAAGTGACATTTTAGTATTCAAGCGAATTCAAGAAAAGGTGTTTAAAAATTCATTTAAAATTACAAAAAACAGACAAAACTTGATAATTATTTTGTGCCTTCCACTTCAATGGAATATCAATAATGTACAGTATGTGCATTGTTACAAAACAAGTAAATTTGTTCTTTATTTGTACTGTTTAGCTTGTTGACCTTCAAGCTTCAATACAAATGTGTAACATACATGTGCTACGTGTACAATAAAACTTAGTTTCTGCTGTTAAAACACGTCATCATTAGTTAATTTCCAGTAATCAGGCATGCGCTCTGGTCCCATATCTGCCGGATTAACGAGGGAGGACTGTACTTTTGGCGTGTAAACGATTTTTGAATGGTCGTTGCCAATACTAATGCGCGAGAAGTACTTAGGCATTTTGCCAGCAATTTGCCTCCAAAACACGATGATTACTCCAAACCAGCCGTGCGCGAATTTCATTTAAGACTTCCTGGATGAACGACGTGACATTGTTGCATGTATCAATCATCTCGATGTTGCCATAATTAGTGGCGTGTTTGCCCGGAAAAAAAGCCCCTTTCATAAGTGGTCTTTGTGCACTTCATTAATTTCCAAACTGTTCTTGAAGACATGTTCATTGCAGTATGTACTTAATCATAATTGAATATTTCAAAAATTGGCAAGAATTTCGTGAAGAAACCATTAAAAACCCAATTTTCAACTGGTTAGATGAGGTTTGGGCCATTCCATCAGCCTTTTGGAACGTGAAAAACAAAGGACCTTTGGTGCAAGCAAATGACAATCGGGTCCTATTAATTTGTGCTTTAATGTATTGCAAAAGTGGTTCGGGTTCTCGGACAAATATACGTACAGATCTTACGTGTATAAAATGCACGGCATTTGAACCTTGTTTTGTTGATTCAGTCGTTTGCTTAAGGGCAAGTGAGACCGGGCTAGTGGCATTCTTTACAGGTTACATTTGACTATTTTTTATCATTATTATCCTAATCTCATAGCTCGAATACTTTGAGCACTGAATTTTTAAATTCGTTATCGTCTGGCTTTTATAAGACGATTTTTGCATCGCAAGAGCAAATGGGGAAATTAATGAGTTGCACATTTAATAACGGTTCGGTTTTATTCGACCACCGTGAAGTTATTGACGTATTGCCTGATAGTTTTGGGCTATTGACACGTTTGTCAATATGACACTGACAGCAAAATCGATAACCGTAATTACAATGTGGCCGCAAAATGTGTTTGCGTACGAGCAAAGGTGCAAATATTGCGCGCTGAATCCACGGATAAGAAGCCGTGCTATCGGATCGAGAACACGTACTTTGCGATAAATGTTGAAATATTGTTTCTAAAATAACTAAAGTAAATGTGTATTTCCACGATCAGTAATATCACGTTGAACAATTTATTGCGTGTCGATAGCAAATCTAAAATTTATTGAGATAAAAATTTACAAGGGAAAAAAATCCAGAACACGTACATAACTGTTTCACAAATAAGAGTTTATATATATACTTAAGAAAACATTCAAAGTTCCCAGTGATTATCTGCATCAAAACAATCTCTGAATCTTTGTGGGAACTATTGTAAAGTGTAATCATTAATCTTGTTTTCAAGTTTTTTTTATTTCTTCATATATTTCCGAGTTGATAAAGTATATTATAATAAGATATTACTTATCTTTTTGTAATTAATATTTTTTAAAAAAATTCAAAAGGAAATTACAGTTTTATTTCTTTGTGATTGTTCTTCAGTGTAACTTTCAGGGTAGGTACCTTAGAAAACCTTGTCCGTTCACCTTTTAAGATGCGCGTTCAGTTGGTTCAGCACATTTTCAGATGCGACTGCAGATTTTCTGCAGAAAATATATTAGTTTGCAGATATTTTTCAGAATTCCAGATTTTGTACAAATATTTGTAGATGTTTTACAGATTATTTTCAGTCGTTGCAGAAATTCTGCAGAAACCACTATTTAAAATTTCAGCACAAATAATAGAAACAGAGTGAATGGAATAAATTCTGTCAGCATGAAGGTACAGAAATCTTTATTTACCTCCCGACAAGTTTACTAAAATAATTTCACGAGGAAGGCCAAAAAACGCCGGATAATCGAAGGGCCATCTTATCGAGAGAGGGCTGTGTTGATATTCTAAACATTAGCTGAAAATGTTTTTTCTGATGCAATTTTAACATAAAATTACTGCATTACCAAATGAGTAGACCTAAGTTTAGCAGAGTTGCAACATGTGCCAAGTTTCACACTTGCTTATCGGACAAGAGCACGTGACCGTAAAGCACATTCTCTTGGTATACTGAAGTCGTTGATATATCTGAAGTCATTATCGATATCAAGTACCAACTTGGAATCTAATTGAAATTTAATTTCCAAGATTATTAGTGAAAGAAAACTGCAATACTGCAACGCCGATCTCGAATCGTGTCGCGGCGTCGAGATACGGCACGTGTGTCTTGCAGTTGGTTTTGATCCAATGAGATTGGGAAGAAATCCTATATAAATCTTTGCACTTACTCATTTCTTGCCTTCATCATCATAATCATCATCATTAAAGATAACCCGAGTTCGTAATTATTGTTCGGATGCTACGTGACACCGCATTGATATCAGCAGAATTGAAATGTTATATCAAAGATTAATGAGATTCCAAGCAACAATGAAGTTGTCCAGATCGAAAAGACAATTGCTTAACCTACTTCATTTGGCAATAATCAAACGATTGCTTTGAATGATGCCTATTGTTCAGTTGTTGATCCCGTGACTGAACTCGCCGGCTGATGTGATCGGGAGTAATACTATAGAAATTGACTCTGGCTTCTATATGATTAGAGATTAGCAGTGGACTGTGTTGGATTAAACCAGTTGGTTGTCAATATGTTATTGCGGCCTGATTTCAATTCAATTTTATCGAATGACTAGCATTTTTGTAGCCGTCATCTTTTGAAATATATGTTAATCATCGCATTTCATTTTCGCAATATGATGTGTGATAAACGAAGTCATTGCTGCATGTGAATATAGTTATTCTGCAATCGAAGATCTGCTAAATCAACATGGTACTTCATCATAGGAATATTATGCAAGCATTATATGTATAGTGTGCTTCTTGAATTCAATCATGAAAATTACATATTAATGAATGCACAACAACCAAAACAATGTCTACCATTCAATCCTAACACGGAAATTATCCATTAAAAGTGACCTGACATGGCAATTTTCGACATTTTTAATATTTATGAAATTTGAAGGAAATATACAGTGATACCTCGAGATACGAGTTTAATTCGTTCCGCAACCTTGCTCGTATGTCAATTTGCTCGTATCTCAAAGCAATTTTCCCCATTGAAATTCATTGAAATGCCATTAATCTGTTCCAGCCAAAAATTGCTACCCCTAATTGTTTTTGAACAAGAAAAATGTATTTATAAATGACAAATATTGTAAAAAAGAAAAACAATAAAAGAGAACGACTTAAATGCTACTGTATGCTTAATTTTAGTCACTGCTTTTCTCTTCACTGGTCTTTGCCTTTTATTTCGCCGGATTAAAAAACAACTGTCCAAGGAGATTTATTCTTTCCTTCCTTTCAGAATGCTGCGGAAATGAGTTAGGCAAGTGTCATTAAATAGCTCCGATGCACGACCAGTTGCAACTTTTGCGGGGTGTTTCTTTTCCACGAACTGTGAAGCTCTCTCTCCCACATTACCCGTATCTCAAATTTTGCTCGTATTTCAAAACAAAATTTCGCTCGCTCGACAGCTTGTGTCTCAAATAACTCGTATGTTAGGGCACTCGTATCTCGAGGTACCACTGTATTCCACATAATGTGGAACCTTCCTGCAAATTTTCAGATTTTTCTGCGCAGCCGTTTTCAAACTGTGAGCAGTTGAGTGACAGCTGGCAGGTGTAGATAGGGAGATACACCTGCTAAGTGTCAAATTCCTACATGTATGGGTGCCATCCGTAGCAGTAAAATGGAGGGAAAAGGGCGGATCGTGCATCTGTGCTGTGGAAATGCCCCAGGTGGTTATTTCAACCAGAAACTGGTTTGAGCAAGTAGGCTTTCCATACTTGGAGTATGGAAAGCATGTGCAAACATTTCACTCTTTTCTCCAATTGGTCTCCAAATATCTCGTAAAATAATTTCATTAAAAAAATCCAAAAAATAGTTTCCTTATTTTGTGGTGATTGTTCTACATCGCCATTTTCAGGGAATGTTACAAAACCTTGTCAGTTCACCTTTAAGTTTGATTAATACGAGTAACAAAATCTTTTATATAAGATTGTATCTGAATCAGTTATGTATTTACAAGTTCTCGATATTCTAGTTGTATAGTTTTGAAACTAGCAGTTTCGTTTCTAGGTCAGAATCCAATCCAAGTGATTATTTTAAGCTGGTTTAATAGGTCAGTTTCATGAGATTCTCTGGTCATGTTGACATTGAATCGATTTATATATAATGTATTGGAACTTGGATTACATGCATTTAAATTTAAAAACTTTTGCTTTCAGATTCGTTAAATAAACTTGTAATATAGGTTAAAGGACATGTCAGTGTTTCACTTTGCAAGTTCAGTTGTCTGCACATTTAGTTAATTGTAGGTTCAGCAAATAAAAAGAGTATATAGTACATGAAAGACTTGCTGAATGTGGTAATTCACAATGGAGGCTGGGCTGAAGGTGTAAAAGTATCGTCTAGGTGTAACAGCAGTGTTGAAATTGCAAATGACATATTACACAGAACCGTTTACACCATGACTTTCCTTTTATATTTTGCACGAAAACAAAGTAAGAAAGCAGGAAATACAACACAATATCGTATACATACGATGGAAACATTTGGATCCCAATGGTGCACAGTAAACACAACATTGCTATTGCAGTAATTTGGATTTGGAGAACAACAAAAAAAAATAGATGACTGGTTTCACAATAACAAATATTTAAATAATATGGGGAAAAGTTACTCAGCATTTTATTTTTTTACAGTTTGCTGTGGCTTATTGTACAATTGTTTCTGGACAACTTTGTAGACACATTCCACGTGGTTCTCATTTATTTTTGGCTTTGGTAACTCGTCTTGTGCCAAATTATTATCTAGCTTTTGAAATGTTTAAAAAAAAGCTGGGTAAAACCCTAATAACCCTGACTTATTGCGTAATAATAAAATTCAAGTTTAAGTATAAAGGTTTAAGTAAATAATTGTAGCATTGAGACCTGTCAATTCATGTGTACATACTACGTATGTGTGAGTTCAATGAATATTTACATACAGGTAGTGGGGGAAAAATCTCAAATTTGTGTGATATGAAATTATAACCAACAATGGGGATGGATTTCATGTTATTGCTGCCACTGTGTATCAAGATATACTATTAAATACAGATTTTTTTGTGATTTAATGAAGGTCGTCGTCCCACAGGTGGCGTGTGACGTCATGACAAACAATCGTTGTTTGATGACCAACATTATTATCTCATGTGGTCATTTCTACATTCATTGATTCAATGCCATTGCCTTTCGCAAAATTTACTAACTGTCTATATATATAATTGATATAAACAGGAAATGGCTGAACTGATTTTATCATTGAACAATTATGCAGGAATCGAAATGTATTATGCCACAATTCCAAAATGGCGTCTTGATCTCGCTTTTTAAAGGTGAAATTTATCAGTTTAATACTGGGCTAGAACCGAGTTTAAGTCAACAAAACAGGACTTTTCTCCGTTTAATGAGGAAGCTATCATATGATATCAGCGATTAAGTTACTATATTTGTCACTCGATTTGAAGTGCGAGGTCTAAAATAAATTCCAAGATGGCCGCCAAAAAATGGAACGTTTTCGTGTAGGGAATGAAACGCGCGCGTCACCATTTTGCACCGAATAATTCACCGAAACGCTATCTAATCTCTTTATTATAAAGTTTATTTGTAACAAGATGCTTTGTACGATATATGAAAGGCCAAATGTTAAGGCCATGCAACACTAATTGAAAACGTTTCATTGCTTTTTGCTCGATTTGGGCGTCAAGTGGTACGTGATTGTACCTACTTAAAGACTCCCCTGTCTTGAAGACACTAACTGCCATAAATATATGGTAAAAAGTAACTGTATAGGCCAAGCTAACTAGAGCACTTTGGTATTTAGTTTTTCACGATGCATTTAGCCGATGATTTTTGATGAAATTTTGAAATAAATCGAAATACGAAGACTTGTATATACGGCTATTCCTTTCATAATTAAAACCGATCAAGATATAAAGAAAACACTATAGAGACAAAGTTATCCAGGACAACATTTCACTCAAACATAGGTTTGAAGTCATAATAAACCATTATGCACTTTATAGGGACATTATTTGTCAGTAATTAAGGGAATTCAGTTTTCAAAATTTTCCCGACACTTTCATTGATTTCATTCATTAAATCATTAAACTGAACGAATAAGGGTCTTTATAAAAAAATTGACATTTCTAGACTATCTGAAATGTTGTTGTGGATAACTTTGTCTCTATAGTGTTTCCTTGTATCTTGAACGGTTTAATTATTAAACAAAGAAAATGGGAATTTGGAAAATTATATATTTCAAAAATTCATCAATATTAATTCTTCGGTTTAATAAAATGCATCAGGAAAAAAAACTAAAGACCAAATTGCCCTAGTTATAGCTTGGCCTGTCTTGTTAATTTTTATCATAATTATTCAGTTGCGTCTTTAACAATCGCCACCCACCACACAAATCAAGTAAAACGCAATGGAGAGGGCGTGGCTTTTGCGCCCGGGCCGCGCCGATTGGCCACTGCCAGGGGCTGGGCGTCACAAACGATTTGAGGTGCAAATCGAGGAGAATATTGGTTGCGAGCGGGTTTTTGGTTTAGAGATGCCGGCCGATCAGGATCAAGACAATTTGGAGTCTGGAAATGGAGTTTCTCAAGAACCTGGTCACGTATTTTCGGTAAAAAAAACCTTAAAAAAACCCGTTTTTTTGCTTTATTACCAGCAGAGGCTGTTAACACGTGTCACGTGCTTTGCAAGGACATAACTCGACTTCTTTCCTATTCATTACCCAATTCCCATTCAAAATATAGCCTGTGCAAGTTTCAATGAATCTCGTACACAAATTCCTACAAATAAGTATTTATATTCTCAATTGTTGTGTATATACTGTACTTTAATTATTATTAAGACAAAGAAATCTGAATTGCATGCGTGCCAAAATTTACTAACTTGTAATTATATAGTCTTTCTTTTTTAATTGTTGCATGTATTGTGATATAGATTGGAAAGTTTTCAATGCCATTCATCAACAAGAGTATATAGATGATAATGATGTTATTTTTTGAACAGAAAGGAAGTAATTTTATTCCCCCCCAAGTATGACATTCAAAACTAAGTTTTCAAGGCTGTCTTAAATCTAAACAAAAAGGAAAAATAACTTTATATAGAGATCCTTCAATGGAATATTCCATAAATATGTATTTTAATTTTAATTAATTTAAAAAAAATGCTATAAAAGATTTTAAAGAAATTGTAGCCAATGTTTGTAATTTGTAATTGCAGTGAAACAAACTTTACATTCATTCAGAGAGGGATTTAATTAATACTACTTACATTATACCTAGATATCATAACTTAATTAATGCCAAAAATTATAAATGCAATTTTATCAAATTATCTAGACTCGGATTTGTTTGTGCACTAATGTTTCAAAAAATTATACAATTCATTGTCGCTGTGTAATGAGGTTATCTCATGTCTGGCTGTTCAATGTTAAGCCGGTTTTTATATATAGTGTGCCCTACTTCATTAAAACAGTTCTCATTTGCGAATTGTTTGCTTTCAAAACTTGATCCGCAACTTTTCCATGTCTGCTTATAAACATTTGCGGATTTATTCATACTTTTTATAGTTTTTATTAATTGAAATCAGCATCTGGATAGTGTTATAATGCAATGAACTTTTTTGCGGATATTGCAAAGCAAAGCCTAAAAACCTTTTCTCAAGGCTGAAGTTGGTGTATATATATATATATAAAAAAAAGTGTTGGATGTATGGGACGATGCACTGATAAAATAAAATGAAAAAAAGCTGTTAAAATCCTCAACAGATGCGTGGAAAGTATGACAGAGCTTTGCTAACTTTTGTTTTCTTACAATCCAGTCGCATGAGGTTATATACAAATACTTTTATGTACGTGTTAGAAAAGTTGTCTTTTTTTGGCGGGAATTGCTTAACTTCATTAAAAAAAACTGCAATATTTCCAAATGTAACTGTATTTATTCCGATATAAACTATGGAAAGAAATGAATATCTCAAATGTGATTTGATATACATGTGTATTTGTAAGTTGCGACCTTGTCCTATAGTAAATTGATGCTTTTATTATGGGTGTTTGCCCCTTGATTAGACCTCAATTTGTAGCAATGAAACGATATGAATGAACCCTGAACTTCTACACATCAGATATATTATAATAAACAGCCATTCATTTATAATTTTGACCAATTTGAATAAATTGTCACACGGGGCCTTGGACCACTTTCGCCAAAAAGAAGCTACTTAAAAATAATCAGTGGCATTCGTGTTTGAAAATAGCCTTTGTAAAGCAACTGGTTCACTCTTGTTTAAGACTATATTTATACAAAGTGTCTTCGGTTTTTTTAAAAGAAACAACAAATAATGGCATGAAGAAATTTGTTAGCCAATTTGGATGCAACAAACTGAAAAGCTATAATTATAAAGGGATGAAATAATGCTTTGGTATTTCTGTTTTGTTTTTTATTTCTCCTTCATTTAAATTCCATCAATAATTCATTGACCAACGTGGGGGGAAAAAAATCGAGTGAATGAAGTTGAATTTTCGTCCTTCAACTTGGAATTTGAGGTTATAAAAAAAA